>JAAMPD010001009.1:0-31525 GCA_025266255.1 Trissolcus basalis
AAACGGTTCCATCCACTTTCAAATAACTATCAACAAATTGGTACCCGCGAGATTACAATTTGGATCAACAAGTGAAACAAAAATTGGATCGCCCTGGTTGTTTTTAATTGAGCGACTGAAAAACTACGAAGCACCTGCAATGATCAATTGTTAACAAAGGGCAGAACATAAAACAAGGGATACTCAAGATGCCTTTTAAATTTCATCTAAAAAAGAGTCGACAGTACAACGTACTGTCAAAAAATCAGTATGTGATATGCATTGAATTGTTGGATGCCACAACAATAGAATGCACCCTAAACATTGACAGTTTAGGCCAAGAATGTTTGGACAACGTAACTCAGAGACTAAACTTGGTACAGCCTGAATTTTTTGGCTTGAGATATATCTCAAGACATGGGAAGTCTCAGCCCAGGTGGGTCGACATGAGCAAACCACTCAAAAGACAGCTTGAGAAGGAAGCTAAGGGTTTTAATCTTTATTTACGTGTTATTTATTATGTCACTGACGTTCAATTGATTCAGGATGAAATAACAAGGTAAGAAATTTATTTTACATCTTATTATTATGTTGTTATACTGTGAGATTACATTTATAATATTGTCAAATTTTTTTTCTTCAGGTACCATTATTATTTACAATTAAAAAGTGACATTTTGGAAGATAGAATTCAGTGCAGTCCAATACAAGCATCGATGTTAGCAAGTTATTCAATGCAAGCTGAATTTGGGAACTACGATCCCGAGCGACACACGTCAGAGTATTTCCAAGAATGCACATTCTTCCCTAAAGTGAGTATCACGAGAATAACAAAAATAACTATAAAACTGTTCGTCTGTAAAGAGTTTGGCTCGATTTGCAGAGTATAATGGCCGGTGATCCAATCACACTTGAAGCTCTATTACAAAATACGATATGTCAGTACAAAAATTTAGTTGGCATTCGACAGTCTGGTGCAGAGGATATTTATATTACAATTGTAATGCAATTGGAGGGTTACGGATACGAAACGTTTTCAGCCAAGGTACACATTAGTCTTCGAAAGAGTATGACATGTTTGAAACAAATTTAATTTTTGAATTTGAATCTCGTAGGATGAGAGAAACAATGATGTCGTTCTTGGTATATCACTCAATGGAATCATAGTAGGATGTTCTGCAACTGAAATGACACAATTTTATAGGTGAATTTTAATGAAGAATTTGGACAAATTGATAACAACTTCATGTCAAAATACAAATAGTTAAAAATGTATATATTTTTCCAGGTGGAAAGATATAAGCAATGTCATAAACCACAAAAAGACTTTTAGAATAGAATGTCAGTCAGACTCTGAATACGCTAAGCAATTTTCCTTCAGTGAATCGCGAGATGCTAAATACGTTTGGAGATTGTGCATCGCTCAGCATACGTTTTACATGCAACACCAGGAATCTCGACCACCGTCAGAAAGATTACAACCAAATTACTTCGTACGAAAATTTAGATGTTTTTAATTTAGCGTTTGTTATACAACATTTTTTAATGCTATTTTATGAAATTGTAGGATAACGAAGTAGGTGATACATCTGAACCAGCTCCATCAGTCAACATGGAAAGCAACGGCACAGATGAACACACGCGATGGACGAGCTACAATGATTTGTCCACCTCACCCTATCCAGTAGTTTCTGTGTCATCGACTGACATAAACAATCTTCGTGCCTTATTACCGTCTTACAGACCAGCCCCTGATTACGAGACAGCGGTACAAATGAAATACAACAATGGACAAAGCAACTCACAGCCTTATTACAATAATCAAGTAGGGGCAGACCTGTCCTGTCTGCTGGGCAATGTTGTTAATCGAAACAGATACTAAAAAAATGATCTCATTTTACTCATTTTTAACTCAACTTGTTTCCTATCCTTCGCTGGTGTAAATTTTTGTGATTTTATGAATGGAAAATACAAATCACAAAGATTGAAGGATCGAGAAAACAAACACTGATAAACAAAAGGGATTCAGTTTCTAATCAAGTTGCAAATTTGATGTCGGACTTTGCGTTCGATTTAAATTTCAATCGACAAAAGAAACCAAAACTCCATAGTATAAGTATTTACATCATATGAATTTCAATTACAAACAAATCTTTTTTTAATTTACTTTACGGTAACACTTATTTTTTTACTCGCAAGAATTTTACAAAATGCTCGATTGTTATTTATGAAAGCTTGCTATTTATTGCCATTGTTGATGGCAACGATTTAAATAGCAATGAAACTGTACTGAACCTGCGAAACTCAATGTTTTCATTGATTGAAAATTAATTTTCAAATCATAATCGCAAGCGCAATTCGTGGAAAACAAAATATACGTACGGTGTACTACTGTTAGTGAGATTTTCAAGTGCACTTCAAAGTTATATAGTTATAAAGTAGTTTTTATTGAAATTAAATATTTGCCTCTGAAATGTCGTATCATTCTTCATATCAATCTAAAAGAAATTTTTTTACACGCAATAAAAATGATCCACAAATGTTGGTTCAACATAAACATTCTTATTTACAGTATTTATAAAAGTTTACAATGAGTTCAAAAATATACATAAATTTTTAATCAAAATATTATCAACAAGATTGAATGGCATTTAAAAGCGCCGTCGGTTCTGGTTTAGCTGCAACACCGGCAACTTTTTCACCCAGCTTGCTCAAAGCATCGCACGTCACTTGACCAATTGCAATTAGTTTGATGTCATTTAACGTTTCATTTTCCCGTAAAAGAGGAATCACACATTCCGCAATGGAAGGACTAAAAAATACCAAATATTTAACAGGAGAAGTCACAATTTTTTTAAAGTCCACTCTTAAAGTTTTGCTGGCCAACGTTTGGTACACAACAATTTTTTTAAATTTTATTTCCTTCGCGGTCAACACTTTGTCAATTGTCTCTCTGGCTATTTCGCTGCACGGATATAGCAGAGGTAAATTGTTAGACGCTACATTTGCAACGATAAAATTTGCTAGATTTTCAGCATTGCCTGCTTGGTCACCGAGGATATTTTCTAGGTTTAAACGTTCCCTTGCTAAAGTAGCTGTCGCCGGTCCAACACAGTAAGCAGGTAAATGTTTCCAGTTGTTTAAACATTCTGAATTATCTTTTTGTAGAATTTCTATGGCCTCGATAGATCTTTGACTTGTAAATATCAAGCCTGAAAGTACAACAAGATTAATTTAATTGTACAAGTTGCCACAAATTTTTTTGTGTAATTATTTGTTCATTATTTATTATAACCAGGTCAAACATTGACACATGTAATAAAAGTGAAACCCTTTATTTATTTATGCAATTTATTATTAATTTTTTTTTTTAATTTATTCAACGTATTTTATCAATAAGAATATATAATATTCATAAAAAATGTGCATTCAAAGATGCAACAAATTTATTTGAGATGTTACAATTATCTTAAAGTGTCACTCTTACCCAGTTGACCCTATTTCCCTATATTGTTGTTCTAACATTAGTTTATAAACCATGAAATAATTTAGAAAATGTAACCTGAATACTGGTGATGATTTTTCAAACAATCCAAAAGATCTTCTAAGTTGACAAATTCAAAATTCAAAGCTGGCAAGATTTCACATTTGAATCCGGCTTTTTCAATGACACTCTTGTAAGATTTTTGCGGGTCATTTTCGCGTATCGCACCTTTGCACAGTACAATTTTTACTTCTTCATCGAACATAACCACTTTGTTTATAAATTTCGGACAATAATATATTATTGTTGACGCGTGAAAAAATAAGGATCGCACGTACTTGTCATGTAACAATATCTGATGGTGAGGTTAATTTGTTTATCATAACTTCTTGACCCGAAGGTGAAAACCTGAATAATCCTACTTAAAGTTAAAGAGAAAAACGGAATTTTGCATCGGAAATTAGTGTCCGGAGCCACCTGGCGGCTGGAAATTGAATTAAACGTCAAACAGGTTATTTATAAACCTATAATTGAAAAGTGCAATGAAAAGTGCAAATTAATTATATATTTTTCAAACCTAAAAAATAAAAATCTGGAAATTATGTTCCGCCAACTTGGCCGGTAAAACTTTTTTACCGACGAGTTTGGTTGCGCATACTTGCGCGTCGCTCCCACTCTTATGTCCTATTTTTCTCCCACTATTTGACCGCCCGGTATTATGCGAACATTGCGAATTTCCGCTAGTTCCGTGTTGAACATTCTACGAGTACTTTGATTTGTGATCCCGACCGACCGGTGTACAATTTAATTGTAAATTTTGTGACATACCAACATGGCTGTCAGTAAGTTTAACATTTTTTACAACACCACGAACAATTATTTTAAAAAACCCCCCTCTTTGTCTTGATTTAAAATAATTTACTCGATGACACACGCGTTATTTATGAATTTTATTTCCAAGTGAGTAATATTGAAAGGAATTAGGCTCCAATTCCTCACTAAATTATTGAGCCGGAAAGCAATCCACAAAAATAGCGATGACTAGTCTTCATCTCAGCGAGCTATGTTGTTTATGAGTACTTCGTATTCTTTTTGTTCATAGACACCAGTGATCTGAAACTCCCGTTCCAACAATTGCAATTCTTATTTTCAGCCACGTCTAACGGGGTTTCAGGACAAGTTTCATTTCAGAAACATGTAAACACAAGCCCACTGAAATTATGAAGAAACAAATTCCTATTCTATTTTCACACAAAAACGTGTTTTTCACATTCTCATGAAACTAAAATATTTCATTTTTAATGTCAATTTTCAATTTTCTACTTTTCCAAAAAAAAAAAAAAAAAAAAAACTACAACAATCAAAACAAGTTTATAGATTGTTGTCATTAAACTCATAAATTTGCCATTCCAGATGAATCAGACTGCTAAATTAGATTAATTTATTGCAACATAAAAAAAGCTACGTGTGATACCACATGAAACTTTCCCTTTGGCAAGCGCTTGCAGCGATTGTGCCGTCAATAATGATAAATTTACTGTCAATTTTGCGCTTTTCTTTGAGCGTTTTAATTGAGAAAGGATTCATATCAGTAATCGTCCTCGTTATGGCGGTAATACGAGGCTATGCTCTGTGGAAAGAAGCCGAACTCGAAGAAAAGTAATCATATCAACTTTTCTAATTAAAGCACAACTTTGATATAACATTGACACAATAAGAAAAACAATGTTTTAATCACATCGGGTATTTTTGCAGAAAAGATAGATATAATTAACAGACTTTCAAAATTATCCCTATCATTTCATCACCTGGGAAATCTGTTTTTCAGGTAAGACGATTAGGGAATTAAATTGTTTGCAATTTATTTGGATTGTTCGGTCTGCGAATATAACTGTAACAAAAAAATTCATTGTACAATAAAGTGAGAAGAAAGTTGCTATTTATAAGTTTGCAGTAAATTTCTATAACTGTAAATGACAAGATCGCGGCAGACATAATAAGAGCAGCGAAGCGGCAACGGATGTTCGCTTGGACAGACACCTGTGACTTCCTTAAACCGTTTGCGCCAGGTGACTCATCACCGTGTAATGCCGGGTGCTTGTTTTGTTGACTATTCGCAGTCCTTATATAATACAGTGTTAAAAATCTAGCTGATAATTTGATGTAAATTGTTGGTTTTGTTGAAATCAATCTTCTGTGTCCTGCAAATGCAAATATTAGATCGCGATTCTTTCAAAACAAACGTCTTCACTTAACAGTTACCGAATCAAAGATTTAGATTTGGTTTAATGAACAGGACACATAAATCCAAAATAAATATACTCATTATGAAACATATATTTCGTACATAAATGACTGGCCTCATTTAATGAACCTGAATTATTATACTCGGTCAATATTTTTTCCATGCAAATTGTTATCCACGCTGATTATCATAGATTTCTTATTTTTTTACTTCAACAATTTTATCTGGAATTTTGTTTTTGACATCGTCTTCGTCCTTGGGACTTACGATTTTTCAACTATGCAATGGAATGTATAATACATGATCCGTGTAACGTGCAGCGACCTTCGGTAGCTATGTTGCTTCTCTTTGATCAATATTCTTCTGTCTATAGATCTTCCCATACACCGTTGACGGTCTTTCCTTCAAACATTTCTAGAATATAAACACAATTTCATTGTTCGAATTATGCTCCGAATTAAATTTTACCGCGAAAATAACGTTATCAACGGTAAATCGGATTTCGTGCATTGTCTTTGATAGTTATCAATTGGGGTCGGCCTTTTGATTGATTCCCATTGATTGTGGGCATCTAATTTTCACGCAGGTTCGTTAATGGAACTATTGTAACTGGGACGAGCATCGATCGGTCTGCTGTCTAGTTCCTATAAAACAGAATCAAACAACACGAGACAGTCTGGCGCCCAGATTTTGTCATTTAATTCTAACGATCTCGCGACACTCAACACAAAATTAATTCTTGTATCCATCTTAAAATGAACCATCTGGAAATGAATTTTTTTGCCTCATAAATTATTCGATGACTGATGAAAAAGTCGCAGAGTTTTTAGAAGAAAGCAAAATAAATGTGAAATTCGTTGTTTACAGTTTTGAAGGGAATTCATTTAATGCCAACAAAACATTGACCGAATTAGATATAGACGAGAAGAACGCAACGAAAGATGATGTGATTGTGCATGTCGTTTATTTAAGGTGTAATGAAGGAACGTAATTTTCTTTAATTTTGTAATGCAACGAGATTCGAAAATAGACAATGACGTGTAATGTTACTTGACTTCATTAATGTTTCTAATAAAATGAGTTTTTAAGATAACGTTGATTTTTATTATACGAAGCCAAAAAAAACTCGTTTGTAAGGACGTTTCATAACTCACAAAATTATTTGCACAGAGAATGAAGGGATATAAAAAAATCATGTTTCGAAAGCCTCGTCTTTTCTTCTTCTTGAATCATAAATGTTTAATGGAAACAATGTCATGCGGTAACTGATGGTATAACTATTCTTTAATGTCCCATGTGTTTGAGTTACGTTTGGCACTCTGAGTCTATATGTTGCATAATAATTCTTACATTTTATAAAGTTGCAAACCACATCATGCAATAATTATTTCTTCCTACACTTGGTACACGTGTGATTCACAGACAGAGCATGGATATAAAAATGATTATATTATCGAATGAAAAGAAAATTCATTTATATAAATGTTTACATGAATTTTTCAAAAGTTCCTTGCATATCTCTACAATGTGATGGAGGTGGATTTTTATAATTAATCGCAACGTCTGGAGACATGTTACATTAGTGAGTCATTCGTTAAGTCAAACTTGAGTGCAAAAAATGAATTAGCTCAAATAGTTCAAGGCTCGAGATGAAAATGCCAATTATTCTATAATTTTCGTAAGATTTATTGCTCGTGATTAGATAAATTGAAATTTGACTCTTGCGAATGTCTAATTGATAATTATCATTTGGTATGTAAGGAATCCATTTTTGTTTGAAGAAGTTCGAAATATTCATTGATTTTAAATTCAATTGATGAAACATCGATATCAAAATAATTATGCACTTTAATTTCAATGACAACGTGAAAAAGAACATTCAGCACTCAAGAAGTTGTTAATTTAAAGAACGTACGTGTAGCATCGTTGTTGCAATTACTCATTTCAATATGTCACTCAGTCATTTTGCAAATGTACACTAATTAATATTTTGTCGCATACCTAATAATTGTCATTGATATTTTTCATTTCAGCACTATCAACTGAGGACAAATTGGAGTATAATTTTTACCCAGCTACTGGAAACCAACTCCAGTTCCGGGTTAAAGCTCCAAATGATGCTCATATTGCACTCACCACCGGGCCTCATGAGGGAGAACCTATGTATGAGGTAATAATAAATACTAAATAATATTTCTTGTAACAAAGTGTATGCCGGAAACATATTGTTCATATTAAACCATATTTCTCTGTCAAAGGTTTTCATCGGAGGATGGGCCAATTCTAAATCCGTCATTCGCAAGAATCGCACAAAGCCAGACGTTGCTGAAACTGAAACTGCAGGAATTCTAACTGCTGACGAATTTCGCGGATTTTGGATCAGGTAAAATTAATAATTCAGTAGATGAAAATTTTGAATATGAAGTATTAACAATTTGATATATCAATCAAAATGTTATAAATCATTTTAATTACATTCTTACATTTTAACAAGAAAATAACCGATATAATTTTTTAGATGGAACAGTGGCAGCTTGACCGTTGGAAAAGAAGGAGAATCAGATCCTTTCCTGAGCTATAACGATCCTGAACCATTCCAGATCTCTCACTTTGGAGTGTGCACCGGTTGGGGTGCATCTGGTGAATGGTTACTCGAAGGTAACATCAGTTGATTCCCATACGTTAATATCCAATCAGAATTTGAAACTTTGATAACAAACAATTCCAGAAACTTAAAAATAAAAAGTTGGAACAATAAAGTAAATACATAATTCACTGTTGTGCATAATCTAATGAATATCTGAACGTCTTAATGATGTATTCAAAATAAAAAACGCTTTTGTTTTATCTATAATGCATTCGGATAATCGGGTCAACTCTACTTACCTATAGCAATATGTATTGCTGGATATGGTGATCGTACGTAAAGTATTTCAACTTGTTAAGTGTGTAGTGTGAAAAAAGCCTTGACTATAGAGAAAGCACCACAATTAGTGAACTGCGACGGATTCACGAACTTGCACCGAATCGATCTTGCATGTTTTGTTATCGTTTCAATTAACCGAGATGTTTTCGTACTTGTTTCATTGCAGCAATCATCGCAAAATCAATCTGATACACAATTTGTGCAAACGACCATACTCATTTCATATACAAGTTCGTGTTATTTTGTGGCAAGGAAAAAAAATTACATTTCCTTTTAACGTTTCAAAATGTTCATAAAACATTTGTCCGCTCTAACGCAGTGCGCCATTTGATTTAATACTAAAAACTGCTTCATTAAAATTACATGAGTTTCAACGCTCGGTTTAAAAATACATTCTTAATTGTATTTTTTTTATTTTCAAGATTACTCATAACATGAAAGATGCAAGTATTTCAGAAACAAAGATATTTTGCAAAAATGCGTCCTTGACAATTAACTCCCGACTGTTTGTAATATAAATTAGCAGCTTGTTTGTTTTTAGGCATGGTAACTGTTATAATTATTGCAAAATTAGTACGAATGCTTGACGTAAGAATTTTGAATTCAAATGATTAATCATTTTGCAGAAGGCAATCCAAGGCCATCAGCCCCATCAGCAAACCAAGTTGGTACCGAGTGTTGGTGCGACGCGTCCAACGGTGTTATTCCACCTGGTGCAGTGGAGGGTGGAAATGATGAGGAACCGCTGTTCGTCGGCCGAGCACAGCATGAAGGAGCTCTCATTCCTGGCAAAATTAAACCAAGCCATGGAGTATGCTATGTAGCTTGGGGCGGAATGGAACATGGCAAAGCTGATTATCAAGTATAAATCTTTCACATTTATTTTAAATAAAAAAATATATAACATGACTCTAAAAACAATCACGAATGAAACAAAATGTTTGTTCTAAAATGAAGAAAACCAAAAATTAATTGTTCTCAAAAATAGGTTCTTTGCGGTTGCAATCCAATTTGGGTTCCAACATCTGGTGGAGAAATTCCTCCAAATGCCATTCCAGGAGGTGAGTCTGAAGACGGTGAACCCTTGTTCATAGGTCGTGCCCCACACGAGGGAACTGTAACAATCGGCAAAATTCAACCGTCCCATGGAGTATTGTATATTCCATTCGCCGGTGAAGAAGTTTCTATCCCCGAGTATGAAATTTTGGTCAATATGTAACTTGCATATTGAATACAACTGTTAACTATGGAAATTAGATCTGCAAGCGCCGACACTCGTTGTAATTGAAAGATGCATGTATAAATTTTTGCTTATATAACGTTGCAACATGCTGGATATATGTTGAACCGATACATGGAGATTATCTAAGTGCCTGGCTATCGCATAAAAATGCCTAGAGTGAATTTTTGTCAACTATCATGTGAAAACATTTATATTTTTTAAACAAAAAAAATCTGTTATAGCTTTTTGATAGTAAAAACTATTTTTATATGCCGCGCCAATTTTTTCAGCCGTTTTTCAATCGCTGTTATCAAAAAGATTATTAAAATGTTCAAGTATAGCGCAAAAATGAAAATACGCAAATACGCATAATGTATTACTGTTTATTGTTATATAAAAAAAATGTAACACAAATGTTCGAATCTCATTTTTATCACCAGTACTGATGTATTTATAGATGCTCGTGTAATTTTGTGAGCAACTTATTATATATTATTTATTATATCATTTCGAGTGATTTATTCCCAAGGAAGCATCACATTTAATTTTTCAGTATGTTATATATCGATACCATACAATAAATATTTTATTAAAAAAAAATTACGACCTTTTACCGTCTTTATTTTCCACTAACATTGAATATGAAAAATAACATAATCGCATAATTCAATTTGAATAGATTTCTTTTGAAGGTTCCAAAATTCAATTGAATAAAATAAAACCTCTCCATTCATTCTGTTACAACATCCCATTTGATTTTGAAATATGTTATATCAATACCATACAATAAATATTCTATCAAAACAATTTGTTGTTATTCCCTCGCCCGTATTTTTTATCAATTGAAAAAATGCAATAAACATCAAAAGATTGTTTATTTATTGACCGAATAAAAAAAGTGATGAATATAAACAAATAACAAGACACCCTTGAAGTTTGCCCCGGTACATTGTGCATTTCATTTCAATTATTTCGGATAGACAAGGAAAGACATACGGCTTACCAAGAACGGTGAGCATAAATGCGTGCAAATTTGATGATGCTCAAGTGACTGCCCGCTAGAGTCCGCCACAGTGCCGGTTGTGAAGCGGGATAATGTGGCGGCGTGTTCCACCACCCTTAGCGAAGTCGACCAATCGCATCGGTTTTCACGCGTCGGGCAGAACGCGCATGACTGCGAGATCTCCGAAACCGCCGTGTTCGTTCCATTACTTTATCGAAGTACGTCGGACCTCGTGGTGGAGACTTTTTCTCGCGTCGGCCATATTTGATTCGAATGTTTCTTCTGTCCGCGGGCTCGTGTAGCCAAGAAAACCACGCGTAATCCCCGTTGCTCGGCGCGTCGACAACCATCATCAAAATGGAATACAGTATCACCGTGGCGAACAAGTTCTCGCTCGCGCTCGACGAGGACGAGGACCCGTTGGAGGTGCTGAAAGTGCGCGAGCAGGAGAAGGAGGCGAAAAAGCGCGAAAAGCAGTCCGAGAAGGAGAACAAAGTCAAGAATCCGGACGCGCAGAAGACCGCGACTGCAAAAACGCAAAAGAGCCGTGTGATCAAGGAAGTAGCGCAAACGCAGGCCCCGAAAACGACGGAGAACAAAAAAGATCAAGGTTAGTCGAACGCTCGCAGTCTCGCTCGAGCGCGCGCAATCGCTCCGTCTCGCTCTTGCAAGCCCGGCCAATTCCGGCCTCGTGCGCGCGCCTTAATATGGCCGCCGTCGCTTCTCAACACCTCGTGTTGGGGCACGTGCTACTCCTCGACCATTTTTCGCTCTTTCCCGATATCAATCGTCGTCCTCCACCTACAAATTATTTGTCGCAAAAATTTTTGCGCACCGCTATGCCGTTTTTCCATGCCCGATCTCCTGCATCCCAACATGCAATGCTTTCTTTGTACTTTGTTTCGCACGTTTCAGATAAATCTATATTAAGACTCGCACTTGTAGCACATTTTTACGTTCGCATTTTCGGCTTCGGTTTATCTCAACATTCAACACCGATTATTACAATTTTGATTATTATTATTTATTTTAATTTCATACTTTGCTCGTGAATAAAAATTATCCACCATTTTATGTAATAGCTCATTGAAATTTACGACCATCCGTTTCTATTATTTTATTTCTTGTATTTTATTTTCAGCCAATTTCGTATCGGACCTTTTTTGCAATAAATATTTTTGTTTTCATTGACCACGCGTTTCCATGCCTTTTAGATCAACGCGATGTTGCAACGAGAAACGCCGAGTTCCACCGTCCACTTATTCCACACATCGTTTTCAGTTTTCTCACTGGTTTTTTCAGAGTTTTTACGATGTGATCTACAATGAACAAATGATAACAATTTTCAATATTTGTATTATTTTCGTTTCGTTGGAATCACGATTTGTCTATTGTTTACAATAATTGTAATGTTTTATTCAGCACCAGTAATAACATAGGAGTTACATTTCACACCGGTCTTTTTTCTTTGAAAAACCATAAGAGTGAGAAAGCTATTCATACAATTGTAATTTTCTCATTTCTAAGTCAACATGTGTTAGAAAAAAGATTTTACCTTTTTCTTTTGAATTGGAATAATTTCAAATGCCTTTCATGGTTCTGGGAAACTATTTAAGGCACCAGGTATAATTAATATTTGAAATACTTTTGGCACTTCAAATTCAATCTTCAACAGCGACCGTCATGAATATTCACATTTCCAGCCTTGAGGAAAAGAGACAATTTTCAACAGGGAAAAAAATGTTATCAAAAAATTACATTTTTTATCATTCGGGGAAAAAATATACCGAACGAAATAATGATTGACCCGGCTAACAATTAGATTATTAATTAAAATAATTTTATTAGATTTTGGATGGAATTCCATTAAAATGCCATTAGCAGACACCCCTTATGATAGTCGCGGTCAAAAATAGGACCAATAAATATCCTCTCCTAAAAATATCCTAGCGTATAAAAACGTCCACGCTTCATTCACAATTGTCCTGCGACAAATCATCTAAAGAATAGCAAGCTCTTGTTTATAAACTCTGAAACACAACATGTGCGTTCAAAAAGATACCACATTTTTCTAACCGTTCTTTTCCAATTCAAATTCTGACCGAGAAAAACTAAGTTCACATTTTTTACATCAAAACTAATCCCATTGACCGAAATTTAATAACTTTTTTAAAATTTTATTCATTTTCTGTTTTTCTAATAGCTGAAAAGAAGCCTCCGCAAGCAAGGACCACTGGCGAGCGTAATGTGAAGTTCTCCGCAGAATCACGTGAGGAGCATTTCAACAGACGCAATCGCGAGGATCGGGATAAACCTTTCCGTCCTCAGCAAAATGACTCCAGGCGTGGACCTCAAGGGTTCGTATATATTTTCAAATGTTGTCTTTTTGAGTTGGAAAAAAATTTGAAAAATAAATGAAAATGGAATTTTGTGTTTACAGAGAGGGTAGGACCAACTTCCGAGGGTCTGATGCTCCGCGCGACTTTGGAGAAAGACGCGAGCGTGGCGGTGATCGTGGAGATCGTGGAGATCGTCCCGAGCGTGGGGATCGCCCTGAGCGTGGGGATCGTCCCGAGCGTGGAGATCGTCCTGAGCGTGGCGGTGACCGCGGAGGTCGCCGAGGCATGGGCGATCGCCCCCGCGGAGGAGGATCACGAGGCCGAGGTGATAACCGCGGCAAGCGTGAATTCGATCGCCAATCTGGTTCTGATAAAACGTAAGTTCCCCTCGTAATCATTTGCATCGTACCGGTATTCAAGAAAATGAACGCTCTCAAGCATCGTATAGTGGTATAATTTTGTACAAAAGTATGACTCAAATTAAAAAAAAATAGTAATCGTATGATAACATTTGAATAAGTTGTTTTTTCCTGAAAAGCACTCAAGTTCGATTGAATAATCAAACTTTTCCATTTGTTCTCTTACAACGCATTGATAGGCAACCGAGGTAAGGGCCCGTAAATGAATGTTGTTTAGGTCCTTGTTTGAGTTGTAGTGGTTTTTTGTATTTATTTTGTGAGTGCTTTTTATGTGTTTGCATATGACGGATTTATTTTTTTGATTTTGGTCATTTGATTCGTGTAACAAAAGACGACGACTTTACCTTGAAATTAATGTCTTCTTTTTTTCTTTCTTTCTTTTTCAGTGGTATTAAACCAGTCGATAAGAAAGATGGCGCTGGTAGCCATAACTGGGGAACTCATAATGACGAAATTGAGTAAGTGGATTGATTAGTTTTTTTAAGAAATGTCATTAACAAGCTTGTGATTTGAATGAATTTTAATTACATGTTTGACTTTGCAGGGAAAGCTTGAACCAAGAGAATCAAGATTGGACCGTCGAAAAATCTGACGGTGAAGCTGCGCCAACCGCGACCGAGCCCAAGGAAGGCGAGGCGCCTGCTGATTCTGCGGAAGACAAGCCCGCTGAAGAGGAAGCTCGCAAACTGACGCTTGATGAATGGAAAGCCATGCAGGGACAGAGGGCAAAGCCCCAGTACAACTTGCGGAAAGCGGGCGAGGGCGAAGACTTGTCCCGTTGGAAGAAAATGTACGCTCTTGAAAAGAAGAAGGAGGAGATTGAAGAAGAAGAGGAGGAGGAAGAAGAGTATGATGCTACTGTTGAGTACCCGCAACGTGTTGGACGACAGAAGCACGTTCTCGGAATTGAAATCCAATTCAGCGATAACCGGCGACGACCCGGAAATCGTGGCAACAACGCTGGCCGAAGCGGACGCACGGACCGCCCCAATGGAGGCGGACGTGGTTTCGGCGGCAACCGCGGACCACCCAGGGATGCTGAAACTCGTGGACCAAACGTAATTAACCTTTTATTATTTGATTTCGATCTTTGAAACCCTTGATTGAACGTTTGTCTGACGATGCTGATTTGTAATTTTCAGTTGGCACAGCCAGAGCAAAGGTCGCCACGCGGACGCCAGAATGCGCCCAAGGTGGACGACGAGCATGATTTCCCGTCCTTGGCATAAGAAGCATTTTTCTTTGATGGCTACGTCTCACAAAAAGATCACATTTATCACCACCGACGCAAAACAAAAACAGCGACCGTTATTACATGAATTTACTTTTATTAAAGGTCTCTTACAATGATAAAGTCGTTGTTATTACGTATAACTAAACGAGGAAAAGCAAAACAAATGACAAAAGAAAGGAAAATGGAAAAAAATCAATAAAAACGAGATGAATACAAAAAACGAAAAAAAAGGAAAATTTTTTTGCAAACTGTGAACTTCCGATTCTTTCGGGTGTCGTGCGACGGTCGAAAGAATCGAACTCCACTGACACACTTACGACTGAAGAGATTACGGGGCGTTCACATACTACGTGACAAACGCGCATTTTGTTTAAAAAAACGTTTTTTCTTTTCACTGTTACTTTTATTTTAAATCATGAAGATCCTGTCATACGTTTTGTCATTCGTCAAGATTCTCTTTGGAAATCCTTGCCCTCTCCCTTCCTATTTCAGAATGTATATACGATGATTGCGAGATGTGATTTACAATAAATTGTAATGGGGCTTAGTTTACAACATTATACAATTTTTGCTATGCTCGGACGTCAGTTGTTGCAATTGTTCGAGGTATTATAATTATCTCGTCTTGTTTCGCTTGAAAAAAAACTTGTTTTTTATGCTAAGAGTGGTTGCTTTGTAATATCTGACGTTCATAGTATTTAGTGAACAATAAATTTGTATAATAAAAATTAAAAGATCAAAACCACTTGAGTTTGCATTTAAAAAAGCATCGCTTGATTACACTTGTACATTTAATCTAAAGTGATATTATAACTCTTAGAAATTCAGAATTTCGCAATAAGAAAACTTTGAGGAAATGAACGATTTGACAAATCCAAAGACCCTCGTGAGCTTGAGTCCTTGTCATTCATCTGCCATGGTGTCTGTTATCACATGCTGGTGCTTCGCCTTGTTTTGATTATGTCTTTTCTATCAAAGGATTCCTTCATAGGTTCTTCATTCAATTTTCGTTCATACTTCATCTCTTGACATTAAAGCAGAAATCAGTGAAAACAATATGGAAATTTCAGTTTTTAAAATTGATATATTGATGCATACATGCATGCGGTAGAGTTGTATATACATAGCGAGTCTATTTTACAAAGTACGAGTACTAAAAATTCTTAAAGTATCGAGTATTTGATACAAAACGTATTTTTATATATACAATTTGAAAAAATTCATGTTTTTCGTTTTTATATTCCATCACTGATAATACTTGTTTCAACTTCATCGCATTTATTCAAAAAAAAAAAATGTAGACTGATATTCTTCCGAACGTTCATATTCAGGCACTATACTGAACTTTTTATTTTGAATAAAAAAATAAAAACGTAATATGTGAACATCGATTGATCCGCTTATCGAATCTGCTTATACTTATCCATTTTATTGAAATACTTTAATTTCGATGAGCAAAAGACATGCAATTGTAGTGTGAATACCTAAACTCTCATGTGTTGGGATGTGTAAGTCAACTCCATTATATATGCATTTGATAAATAAACGCATATACGAGTATAGTTAAACTGCATTCAATTTTAGACTTCAATATGGAAACAACTTGACTCTTGAATACACCTGATTGTAAATACAATTATTTCAATTTAATTTGTTTAAATAGTTTCTTCTCTTAAAATCGAAACGAAATGATTTTCTTGAGAATGTTCAATTTAAAATAAAATTTTGAATAACATTTTTTACATTACATAAGTTGTAATTATTTCGTGAAATAATAATGATAGTTATTCAAATTGCAGTATTTTATAAAAAAAAAAACTTTAAGTTTTTATCAGATCGGAAGTTCACTGATGTAAGTATTGTAACAAACAAAAAATTGAATTCCAATTTTCTGTGATTCATTGTAAAGGAAAACACAGTAAATGTACAATAACAATAATAATTCTAATAATAAAGAAATGTGACTTTTCAAGAGCATCACCGACAAATAAAAATTTTGACTTTTTTGGAACTTGCATGTACTGTGGGTTTTGAAGTTCAAGTCATGAAAAACTGAGAAAAACTTGATTATACGATAATAAACAAATGTACGTTAATTTTTCATTCATTCTGATCGCAATGGCCTAAGTTCTAGGCCACATCATACAAGACATTATGCCAATCAAGACATGAAATTATGATATCAAAAAAGAACCAAGTGTCTAAAGAAATCCCATCAATAATGTACAACAATATGTATATTTGACTTTTTGGCGTTCGTGAGAAAGATTTAGAAACTTATCCGATAGCTGCGGTGTCTATGGCTGTTCATAGTAAAAAAATAACAAGGACATGCATTAAAACTGCTGTCTTGAAAATAAACAAAAAAGTATAATAATTTTTCAATAGAGATGCGTTCAGTTAGTTGTATTCAATCTGATGATTGTAAACGAATAAAAAATTAACATCCAAGTGTTGTTGTACAAGGACGTTATATGTAAGTGTAAATAACAACACATATTTACAAAATAAAAAATGTAAACAAACTGAATTTGCAGTTCATTTTCACTCTAAGCCGGTTAATTTCATAAAACATTTTGCGCACGTTCGCCGTTCAACATTTTATTTGCATTTGTGAATGACTTGTTGAATGAACTAGACAGAACAAACAAAACAACAAACCAAACAATTGCGTTTTCAAACGTTTCAAGATTTCGCGGTTCAAATGACTCGTGCCACAGATCGTAGGAACGACCGGAACGCGAACCACGAGGCAGGTAGGTAATTTAAATTTCCCTCTACGTATCAATAAAGTCATGGCCGAATCTGTCACTATCGCCTGTTCTTATTTGTCCTGAACGTACCAAGTTTGGCATGAATAACCGAGCTCATCGCATCGATAAGCGTGCAAGACGCCAACAACTGGACGTGAGTATCGCTGAGTCGTAGCAAAAATAAAGATCTGAGCTGTGACAATTGTCGGGCTGCTTCGTCGCACAAGATTTCGTCTTGTATGACTAGCTCGTATATTTTTACCACTTGTCACAATAATAAAAAAAAGTTGAAATAAAAAATTGCAAAAAAAAGTAATTAGCTTGTTGTTCAACAAAATTGATGTCATGAAAGTTTATTCGCATGATTGACGTTTGTTATCACTTTTATCAGGAGTTTGTTCAATGAGGATCTCAGCAATAATCAGCGTAACAAAAAATGACAGAAAGTCTGGTCACAGAGTGGCTAGCTGACTGCGAAGATCTGCAGCAGACAGAATTGCGATCATTCGCGGACACTCTTATAAGGGACAATGAAATTGTCCGAGCCCTTTACGTACTCCTGGAGGAACGGAGCAAATATAACCAAGTAGGTGTTCTATTATGTCAAATGAAAAATTATAACATTTCTTGCACGCAATTTATTATCTAATGATTTATTCGTTTTTGTTCCAGTTGGTGGACACAGTATGCCATCAATTATTCAACTTTTACCGCACGGATGAGGCGGATTTGAAAAGATTCACACTGCAGTTTGTACCTTCGTTGATTTACATTTATTTGAATTCAGTTGCACATGCAGATGTAAAGGTAAACGGATTCATACTCAACTGACATTTGAGTTTATTTTCGTCCATAATAAGAGAGTCAAAGATCCTTTGCAAGAGATAAAGATTTATTCGAACGTTAATGAATTGCATATCATTGATTTTCTCACTCAGTGTTGCATAACGTTAAAATAAGCTACCATAGAATTAGTGCTGTGAAATCTATTTTCCAACTCCTCTGAGAATTGCTGCATCATGTCATCAATTGCATATTATTAGAAATTGTGAATAGTGTTTGTGTTTAATTTCATAATCCCTTGATAGTCATCGTTCGATTGAAACGCCAATAAAAGTCGATTGATCAAATTTTGATTTCTTCGAAAATTCTGATAGAAGGAAATTTATATTTCAGAATTGCAGAGCAATAGAAACTTTACTTATAGGAATCTACAATCTAGAAGTGGTAGATAAAAACGGACAACCAAAAACTGTATCTTTTAGATTACCTTCTCTTGCCATGATGTCTATCTATCATGAGGCAAGTAAAATACGAAATTCAATTGAAACCAGATGTAATTATATAATTCACAATAATTGCAACCATGTTGATTCATTTACTCCAATTGTAGCCGACAAGTTTAGCACATGCATCACTTACAGAAAGCGCAATACGAAGATTTGAAGAATGTAACACAAAGCCTGTAACCTGGGGACCTTTAAAACAAGTAGAAATCATGAACGCTCAGAACCGACTAAGAGTTCTTACTGCTTTACTGTTTATTTACAATCAACAACTGAGCTTCATCTCGAAATCTTCTTTAGAACAACTGTGTAAAGTTACTACAAAGTAAGGAAGATGACAATTGACTTTTGTCATTGAAATTTCATATTCGAGAGAATGCTTATTGTTAAATCAAATTTCAGATTGGTGACTCAAGGTTTTATGAAACCTGGACATCATCAACGATCGTCATATGGCAGTGATTCGAGCTTCGTACCAAGATTGCTTCCGAGAATTCCTGTGTCAAATCAGCTTCTGCTTGAGTTTTTGCATTCAATCTATTATGCAATGTGAGTGGCACAAGCGAGTGTCATGAATACAAATTGAATGTTATTATTTTCTAATTAAAATGAAATGGTTTTTTTTCTTAAAGGTATAACGACTGTTGGTCGGTTGGGTTTCAAGCTGTGGAAGACATTCACAACCGCGGGTGCTATGAGATGTATCCTGATGTTATGTTGGTCACTAACGCTATCCGTAACTTGACTAGTTCAGGCCCTCCTGGTAATTTAATAACCGAAAATAATTATTTTGTTGTATAAATAATGATCAAAAATATAAATATTCAATTGAAATTTGCTATTCTAGGACAACCAGGAGATTCTTTGGGTGTTGCATTGTCTTCAGTGAACCCGATGCCAACCGTATCCAAATCTATGATAACAAATGCATCATTCCGTACGAAAAAATTACCGGGTAAGTACACAACCCTTAAAAATTATTTGGCAGCTATTTATATTAATACATCTTTTGTTATGTTGATGATCAATATTGGAGTTTAATTTAATTGATGTTAAAGATCATTTATAACTATCTGTGAATGAGAAAATTCGTTACCCGTCAAATGCATCAACATTATAACGTTCAATCATCGTCAGGATAAAAATGGAGAACAAAAATGATATCGATTATTTTCGTATTGAATTTTCTCATTGCCTCTTAATCAAGTACATAAACAATCGAGTTTGTAGTTACGCAGATAACAGATTAATCCAAATTTTGGTTTTGCATGAAACTGTTTGCATTCAATTTAGGGATTGTTCTATGTGGACCGAAATAATACTATTTGTTTGATTGAAAAGCAAGAATGGTAATCGCTAACACATTTGCTTAGTCGGCTTTATCAAAACGAAGTATAATTTCCGAAGTAATTTTATCTGTAGTTGATTAACATTGTTACTGCATATCAATGCGATTTGTCGTCACCAATGTTGTTCAAATGAAAAATTGGACTACAAAGAAAAAGAAACATAAAAAGTGAATGTCTGCAAATCAAATGTGTGTGATTATTTATTTTGATCATTCAAAGTGATTCTGTACATCAAATTTCAAAATCAGCCTTTCAATCAATTTTCAATTAATCTTGTTATCAATTTCCTTTTGTTCTACCTTCATCGGTATTAATTCTTTATCATAACTTGACAATTAATTTAATTATAAAAAAAAACGTTAATAAAAAGGAAAATTGTGCACCAATAATTCATGTACAACAACTGGATTTGAAACTTGGATCGGGTTCAATGTAATCCCGATATGTTATTAGACGATCTGGAGGAATTATTGATTGAGATGGACGAGCCAAGTGCTCAGGGCGAGCGGCAGCAAACAGTTCAGGCTGTGCCGTCCGGGACGAAGCGGCGCAATTGGCTTTGGAAGCACGCGCACCAGAACTCTGTGGACGACGAGGAAGGCACGGCACGTTCACGAACAAACTCGGTGACCTCGACATCGGCCGCGAATTCGAGACGCGAAAGCATGGCGAGTACCCAGGGCTCGCCGCTTCGATCGTCGCCGAAACGAGGCAAAGAGGGCAAGAAGAAGCTCCAAGACTATAGTTTGGAGGACGTGTTGCGACGACCGCGCAGAGATAGCAAAGATAGGAGCGCGTCGCCTGGAAACGAGAGCAGATTGAGCGCTGGAGCGAGGCTCTATAGGGTTCTGGAAGAGCAGGCGCTCGGCGAGGCCGTCAACGACAATTTCGACACCTTCTACATGGAAAACGCGAGGCGCCTGAGCGTCTGCACCACGACGTCCATGAAGTCTAACAATCGGTATAATAAAAGCACTGACGGTGTCTCATGCTAGTGTCGAATGTGTGACACCACTATGAAATTGCATTCTTCTTGGTTTTGAAGCCATTTAGCGTACACTAATTTATTATTTTGTTATCTTCCCAAGTAATGTGATACGAATTCTAGTTACACCTACTAGATAAAAAAAAACTTGTTTGACTGTGGTCTAGAATTGTAATTTTTAATGTTGTTTAGACGATTTAGAATTTCTCACTTTTTTTCAGAAAACAAGTTGTACTCTTGGGAACATTGGTTTTACAAATTATGTACACTTTGTTTTTAATTCGATAAAGTTACGCTTAATGATTTTATTATGAGACATGACATGCAACAACAGGAACAAGTACTATGAAACATTTAGATTGTCTCGTAATAAAAAAAACCGAGGAGGACGTTCAATTTCAACACTTGTTATGGTCAGAAGTTTTAGCATCACAGAAGTGACACAGAGTGATAAATGGATTTTTCTCTACGACACGATTTAAGCACTGCGATAATTTTCAACAGCACTAAATTATGCGAGATGTGTGAATATTTATTGGCTTCGAACGACTGCATTCGATGAATCTAGCCAACGCAAGTGTGCATTTTTCTATGTCTCTTATTTTATTTGCAACGTCATACTTATTTCATTATATAATCATGTCAACTTTTCAACGAATGTGCAAGTAGATGCAATTTTTCATTTTCTACCACTCCGCCCTTTTTAGATTACATGTACGCCTTTATAAATTGAACGTTTAATTACATTGTGCGCATGAAAAATTGTAGAACTTTTACTGCTATGAATGTTCGCATGAAGTATTTTATTGCATGAGTTTGAGTATTTTTTATTAAAGTCGAACGATACATTTAAATCATTTAAGAGATAGTTCCATTTTAAATAATATTTCAAATGATATAAATTAATAGTCTTTTAAAACACATTCATATAAACTCTTAAAAAATTGTTTGAAAAAATAACAAGATCTAACTAATGTTTCTTTATGTGATAAAAAATGAAAGTCTTTAACATTCAATGTACGAAATTTTATTGAAAAAATATGTATCAAATGAGTGCAACTGCTATCGAAGAACGTGTACAAATTCAGTAATTGAAAAGTTTAGTAAATTGTATTTTCTTTTCGCAGATGATATTCCGATACAAGAGGTCAAAGACGATCAAGCTACAGATGGAAAGGGTGCCCTGGTGTCAATAACTGAGGAGGAAGTTGCCGAACCAACACGAACCGGCTCTGTCCGGCAGTCAAGGGACCCACGTAAGTTAGCCGCTTTTGCCGCTGGCCTTGGAAAGAAATTAAAGGACAAGGACAAAGACAAGGACAAAGATAAGGAGAAAGAAAAATCCTCTAAGAACGGATATCTGACTCCTAATGAAAAAGACAAAAAGTCTGGCTCACAGTCGGGAACAAAAGACGGTAAACTTAGTAGAGGTGAAACAATTGAACTTGACGGTAGCACTAATGGTAATGTTATTCGTAAAAAGAACACAATAGTTGAGAGCAACGCGACGACTGGTGACCCCGTGACATCACTCATAGAAAGTGGCGAGACTCTGGAAAACCTGAATCTGGACGCGAGTTTGAGTCACAAAGAGTCCGAGTCTCTCGGCTCTTCCATGCAAGTCAGTTCCGTTTAATGAGCAAATTTATTTGATGAAAAAACGAGTGAATTTTGCAACGAAAATGTTTAATTTTTTTTGTTCGGACAAAACGAAACGGTTGTGCTTGTGAGGGTAGATTTTGTCAATGTAATTGTCAATTGATGGATGATGCTAGCAGTACTTATATAGATGATAAATGCAACACAGAGTCGATTTCACGATTGAAACAGATTTTAGGCTTAAGGATAAAAATATCGTTTCTAATGATATCATTCATATAAGTATGTTGAAGATGCATTTTTTAGACATCACGTTGAAATGTTTCGTTTTACGCTGAGCCTAAACTACGACCTGTTTTTTTTAACAATTTTTATCGTTTTGTCGTGAAGTTATGCTTTTGTTTCTTTTTAATTAATTTTGTGTGAATTGATAGTAACGGCTTTTGATCATATAGCGTTTATTTGATTTTCAAATGACTTGTATGGGAAATAATTTATCCTAATGATCACTGCCAGGTGAAATAATTTCAATATCATGATGGACTGAGAGTATCTTTGCGTTCACAGTGATTTTCATGTTCAAGGATGATTGGAGTAACTAGCAAATTAAACAATCTCAAGACTCTTCAATGAAATTTTACTATATTCCGCGTAAAATCAACTGGTTACTATAACTGACAATATATCTTCATCCTACTGTTGAAATTATCAGATATCGAATAATGGATGTCACGTTGTTATGAAATATATTCAAGTGTATTTATTATATGAATGTTAAACAAAATAATTTTCATTGTTATAGATTTTTATTTGTATGTATGGTTTTGATGTATGTACCAGTCAGATAATGAACATCTTCAATTATTATTTATTGTTGATAAATGAACATATTTAGAATTGTACACATTGTACAATGATGAATCAAAATGTAACAACTGCATCTACAGATAATCCCAAATATTCTAGTGATCATAGATTAATCATTTTGAATTTGTTTCATTTTTTAATTTAAATTGTAAAATATTAACACACATTTCAGACATCATTGTAAACAATATCAAAGGAGCACACGATTTTCCTATTTTTGTTACCTCCTACGGTCTAAGAATTCAAGTTCAAATTTTAGATGAAAGATGAAAAATGTTCTGAAAGTACAAAAAACGTTTTCATTTTGTTTTTTGATTGCAAAATTTGAAAAGAACTAAGTAAGACGATTTTTAGAGCTGGTAAAGTTATATGCTCCTTTCAAAATGCTTGTGCTATAAAATTGTTTAGCAAAAATAGTATATCCCATAGTTTTGGTTAGATGGAAACTGTAAAAATCCTCACACTTGATAAACATTGAAACTATCAAGTTTGTAAATGTGTATTTGAAAATTATTTATACACACTTGAATCAATCTGCTCAGCTGGAACATGCTCAGCGAGTTTCACTGTAAAATTATATAAACATAATTTTACCTGCAACATAAAATAGTTAGTTACTAATTTTTATTAGATTATGAATTCAAAAATAGTACAAAAGCAGCCCTTATAGCTACTTCCGATTCATACAAGAATCAAACTATACATACTACTTTATTGCTGTGAAGCAACTATTTCACAATGTGTTTCATGGCTATTTCACATTCAGTTTCATAACTAGTTCACATTTGAGAATAATTTCATTTTTAATTCAATAACAAATTGATTTATAAACTCAAACTGGATTCGATACTTAAACCTTTTTGATAAATATTCAATACAAAAACATGGTATATGTTTTTTCGTAATTACTTTATTTGTTATAGAAACTAGACTTGTTAGAATTTTAGAACTTGTTAGAAATTTGTGCGTGAGTAAGCAGCAATTTATGAATTACAGTGACCATAATTTGCATCAAACCATCTAGTCTAATTTAAAAACAAATTTCATTTCCAACGAACAGTTCAGATTTTACAGGTTGCGAGGCCTTAATATAACTGAAATTATATGAAAAAAAAGATCATAATTGGATTTGATCAATCAAAGTAATATGTCTCTTTAATAAAGTACTGTAAGCTTTAAAATTAACAAGTTGATTTTCATGAGTGCTAAGCAATAAATAATGGTGGTGAAAAAGAAAAAAAAATGCATTTTATGTTTGTGCTCTATTATAAATATAATAATGATTGTTAATCTAATGATACTTCTTTATGGTGTATATTTATGTATATAAAATGTAATGTTTAGTATTATATACATAAATGAATTATAATTATGTATACTATGAACAAATGAAGAAATAAAAATTATTCAAACAAGAGCTAGAGTAAATCATTCAACATTTTCATCGTTCAAAAATATTTATTATCATTCAATGAGATTTCTTACAATATCATAATGCATAATTCGTTTTACTTCAAGTATAAAGTTAATAAACTTTGTAATTCTATCTGTTTATAAAATAATTATTTCCATTGCATAATTCTATATTACAGTGTATAATATGACTTCATTCTTTTTTTAATTTTTAAATAAGAGAAAATTAATCTACTCAGTCTGACGTTTAATGAAAGTAGAAAATATGAGGCTTCACAAAAAAATCAAAGCATTCGTTTGTGTACAGTACTGTTAGATCATGAAAGAATATTATCCACTAATATGGAAGATTTTATACATCTATTCTACATTACAAAAAATATGCGGGTACATTTTTTGATCAAACGATTTTTTGTAGCCAAGCCTGCACTTGTTTGAGATCCGCAGGATTTTCGGCATTTTTGTTGAACAAAGTGCATTCAGAAAACTCGACTTTACAATTCAAATGATGAAATTCAAAATCTTTTTCATTTCTTCCAAGGTATGCGTTTGTCGAAGATTCATCAGTCGCATCCAATTGATTCGATTTGGTGATACGCAACAGGTTGATTTCGTTTTGTAACAAAATTTTAATTACGTTTGATCCTTTAGCAGTTGCTTGATCTTGTTTGTTACATAAAATCAAAACAGGAATGTTTCTCTGCATCGCTTCGTCTGACAAGAGTATATACAGGAACCTGAAAACATTTATTATTTTGTCAGAAAACAATAATAAAAAATAAAAATTGCGTACATAAAGTTGTTTTTGTTTTGAATGTTAAAATATACAAAATACATACTCAGCAACGTCACGATTATTTCTCTGGAAGGTCGATGCATCCACCATGAAAATCATAGCTTTTGCTGAGTTCTTATACTTATCGAAAAATTTGTACCGGAGGCGCTCATCTCCAGGGATGGCAACTAATCTCAATGATCGCTAAAATTAAAAGAAAACATTAAAAATATTTATTTCTGAAATGCTGAGTCTAATCAATCATAATCAGGTATTCTTGAACTTACGTCGTTGACAACAATATCGCCAATGTTTTCTTTAAGAGAAGTCTGCGTCTGCACAAATTTCGAATTCATCAATCTTGAATAAAGCAATGTTTTGCCTGTATCAGATAAACCGGTCACAAGGATATGCTGACCCACTGATTTCCTTCTGCGCCATAGAGCAAATAAAACTGAAAAAATTATACGAAAAAAATGAGGAATTTATGTTAATAAAGTTTGAATATTGATGTAAACAGATGTATGACGTTTACAAAAAAGTCAATTTCTAACATATGATTCAAGTTCAAGTAAACATGAGCCGTTTACAAATTTAGATTGAATTTCCTGCAAATTATTAACATAAGTTTAGTAATACAAATATGAACATGTTAATCAATAAGTTATTAAATATTTGATTATAAACATGATGACATAACCTAAAATGTAAATGAATTACCTAAAGTTAAGATAATGATAAATGCTGCAGCAAATATTTCAATCATCTGAGTCGATTTATCCTCGTCCACGGGCTCAGCTCGCTTTTCCATTGTTACAAATTTTGTTTATACGAATAATTTGTACTAACGCTTCACATATGAAGCAATCACAGTTCACAGTGTTCACAGTGTTTGTTGTATCCAGATTGACAAACTGTACGAATTAAGTCCGTAAACTAGTGACGCGTACATTTAGAAAATGAAGACACATCTCATTGGTCGATGAAAAAAAGCTTCATTTAGCGGTGGTTAAAAAAACTTTAGTTTTTAAACAAATGGGGGTGCATTTTCTAAACCCCTGTATTTCTTGACTAATTTTTCTTTTTCTTTTTTAATTTTTTATTTTCAATAATTTTTTGATTATAAATTCTAAATTTTTTAAATTTCAGTTCAATTTATTTTTGTTTCCTTTGATATATTCAGATTAATAACAATTGAAAAATGACATAAAAAAATTGTGAAAGAAGAAGAAAGAATGGAAGTTTTGTATTAATATAAAAAGCAATAAAAAAGTATAAGTTGAAATTAAAACGAAGGAACGAGTAGGTTCCGCGTCGGCAGATGTCGCTCCGCTCGGGGGGCACACACCGGGTCGGCGCACACTCTTGGCGGAAGAACATATGTTTAGACAGCTGCGCACGCGCAAACATCGCTTCCGCGACGTATCTATCCATCTTTCCAGTCAAGCCAAAAGTGATTGTTTTTCAACCTTAGTCTTATTTAAAGGAATTTTTATTAAATGTCAGAACCACAGTCCGCGCTTTTATTAAGAAAACAATTAGCAGGTACGTTGAAGCAAGCCCCGTCGGGACACGCATTCGCATTAAGACGCAAGCACGATGTGAAAACCGGGGGCTTTCATTTTGAACGACGAGTTTTCGAGCGACCTCGAAATCTCTCTCGCTTGGAATGAACTTTCCTCGCGAATTTTTTTGCGCTCGAAATACAGTCGGAAGAGCTCGGGCTAGCTGCTTGGAACGTCCAAAATTCTGCAAAAATCGTGCAATTTGTTTCTCACATCACGGCCGTGCGCTTTGATCGGGGCGTGAAAATCAATACAATGTCTCCTGGTTTGCGAAGCTCCGCACACTCGTAACGAGCTTGGTAAAAGCAACGTTTCGCCAATTCCTGCCAACACGGACGATTGTGCCACGAGCCCTGCAAACCACGAGCCTCCCGCACCCAAAATAATTGCCGTTCGCTTATATATTTATAGAAATTCGCGCGTTATCCCGCAACTCACGCAACCGCAATGAGCTTTTTCGGAAAAAAATGTTCCCGAGTCTTACGTGACGTGCAAAAAATTCAGCCGCAGACTTTTTCGAGCCTCCCATCACCTCGAAAATCATTTTTACAACTTATTGATTTTTCTTATTTTTTTACTCCGAGTCTTATGTCGTTTGCAAAAAGGAAAGCTCATCAAAGTCTCCCACGAGACTTCGCAGACATAACCTACAAATTGATGTTTATACTCTCCCATAGTTTGACCCCGAGAGACACGCTGTTTCGCAATCGAACAAATTTGAGAGTATTTTGATATCACACGAATTGCACATCCGATTTTAAACAATTATCCAATGTTGATTATTGATTTGGTACAAAAATATGGCGTTGCAAATTTTCGCTGGCGTTGAAGGACGACGAACATTTGTACAGTTATATTGGCAAAGTTTAATTCAACTTTTGTAAACATAACATCTGAATTTTGTTTATTTGTTGCGAAAAATTTCATTGTTTCATGTATTATGCAGTCGATTGAAATCTGTTTTCATTCATGAACTACACGTCTTTTCTCTTATTGATTATTCGGTATACTGATCAACATAATGACTTTTGAAATAATCTTCAGAATAAGTGAAACGAAGATTGCTGTTCAATTTTCGCAATAAAACTTTGCAAGAAGAGAAACATGACATTTGTATGATTCGAAATAATATTTGTTTGTTTTTACAGAGTTAAATAAAAACCCTGTCGAAGGGTTCTCTGCGGGCCTGATAGATGATAATGATATTTACCGATGGGAGGTTCTCATTATTGGACCTCCAGACACGTTATAGTAAGTATTTTAGCAATCGTTGGTTTAGATTTACATCTTAAAAGATATAAACATTAGTTGTTTGATATTGTAATGCTAGTTATTTTTTCACCTAAAATGAATAAAGTTTGATTTCGCAGATTTAATCATTTTACAAGTTATGCAAAATTTGTTTATTTCATGTTATGAACAATGAACAGTAATCATATACAGGTAGTGACTTAGCTTTTACCGTCATCTTAATTAGAGAAAGACTAAATAATTTAAACGTTAATTTTATAAGTTTTATAATTTAATTTGAAAAGTTTGTTTAAATCGATCGCAATGAAATCTTAAACAATTATAAAAATAGAATCATGTTTGTTTACTTGTTTGTAACCGTAATACGTCAATACAATCTATATCTGAACTAAATAGTCCAGTTATAAACAAAAGTCATTTATTTTAAACTTTTTTTCTATTTGTTTTTTTTCATCCCTCTCCCGTTTTTTTTGTTAAAAAAAAATCAACAAAAACTTCGTTTTTGGGAATTTATTTAATTTGATATAATTAATACAGAGTTTTATGTAACAACTAATTTTTTTATTCTTTATTGAAATACAATTCGAAGTTAAAAAATATAACAATATTTCATGTTTATTATATTGTTATAAAAGAAAAAAAATGAGCGTAAATAAAGTTATATGTTGACCGATCAATAAAATGTATTTGTTTCATGTAAGAGATAAATAATTAATTAATAATAATTGAGTAAGGCAGCCATTGTTTTTACTCAGTAAAATTGAAAGTTTGCAAAGATGGTCAAGTTATTTTTGAATTCCGTTTCTTTTCGCGAATATCATGTTACTAATTTTATATTCTGAATATCCGTTGAACGTTATTCGCGTTTCTTTGTATGATATATTCAGAATTCTCACACAAAACGTTTCACATCCCATGGGAAAAATGTTATTTTATTGTCTGTAACTATTGTCGAGATAGCAAAAATTAATATATTTCATATGTTATTTTTAGTGAAGGGGGTTTTTTCAAAGCACATCTACAATTTCCAAAAGAATATCCACTAAGGCCACCTAGGATGAAATTTATAACAGAAATATGGCATCCGAACAGTAAGCATCACCTTTTAATAATTCATGAGAAATAGAATGATTGAACAAAAAGAAACTTAGTCTAAATGTTTAACTACAGTTAAAACTACGATTTTAAAGCATTGCAAAAATCTTGATAGAAATAAATTCTTCGACTGTGAGCTATTTTTCATTTATTTTCAATTTTGTATGCAACTGAAAATAAAATATATTGATAGAACAATATACGAGATTGAACTTTCTTTCACAGTCGAAAAAAATGGCGATGTCTGCATATCAATTTTACACGAGCCTGGCGATGACAAGTGGGGCTACGAAAAAGCATCGGAGCGATGGCTTCCAGTTCATACAGTTGAAACTATACTCATAAGCGTCATAAGCATGTTGGCAGACCCTAACGATGAAAGTCCTGCTAACGTTGATGCCGCCGTAAGTGTCTTATGATAAGCATCATAAATGATAACGCATTATCATTTTCAAGATTCCTTCATCATGTAAATTTGGTTTGCTTGTTTCATATTTACAGAAAGAGTGGAGGGAAAGCTATACGGAATTCAAACGAAAAGTGGCGAGGTGTGTTCGGAAAAGCCAAGAGGAATGTTTGTAGGAGACGACAAAACTAATCAATTTGAAAAACTTATTTAATTCTGGTAAGGTCCAAATGTATTTTTTGCATATTGCCTTATACGATTCTTTGTTACTTAAAAATAGCAATACCAACGTGTATAAGAAATTGTGAAATACATTGAAACTTCTGGTAACATTTTCTTTCTTTCTTTATTTCCTAAATTGAAACAAGTGCATGTGATGCACAATAGTCTGTTACTTGACCCACAAAAAGTAAATAATACAACAAAAAGCATAATACTTTTTGAATCAGTTGCACTCGATCGATAAATTTGTATTCAACTTGCGATTGTATTATCTGTGCATAGTAAGACGTGATTAATAAAACATATTTCGTTTTTTCAGGAATGCCGTAAGCACTGTAAGAATGAAACTGGAGTTAAGTATCAGCTAACGAATAACAGTACAGCTGAAAACGAATAAGCCTGACCCATCCTTACGCAAAAAGAGATGAGCTCACATAGTTCCGTCGAGTCGCTGGACCATCGCCACCGACGTACCATCTATTGACAAAAAAATGCATCAATATACATACGCAGCTCACCTTTTACATATTAAACAGTTAGAACTAATTTACGTAATTATTAAACAAATCATCTGTATGAATATTACCCTAAATATTGATAGTTATTGTAAACTTAGTATGGCCCCCTAATTCCCGTTCTATTCTCAATGATATTATTCTTCTCAAACAGAAAACCCCCATGCCTATCCCACCAAATCATACAAGACGATGATGTTTGCGTTCGTTGTGAAACGGTATAAATCCTTATATTACCAATATTTCGTATTTTCTTACTTTCGTATAAACATACAAATATAAATACTTATAAATTTTTGTAAAGTCGATGATTAATGCGAGAAACATTGTCGAGTGTATTACGATGACATTAAAACAGGAAGAAAAAAAATAACAATAAAACATTATGGAAAAAATGTAAACATACAAGTTACTGGTGTGCATAGCTACGATTCTATGTCCGACAATGAATGAATACGTCTATTGCGATAGGGACAGCGTTGTGAGATTTCTCCTGAACCGTAAGTTGCCAAATAACGAATTTTAGATTAACAAAAAGAAAAAAAAAACGATAACGGTAAAAAAGAAATAACGATTACACTTACATTAAGCGT
>JAAMPD010001010.1:0-31529 GCA_025266255.1 Trissolcus basalis
TGATTTTCAGTAGCAAACAATTTTGAGCAAATATCAGTCCATAGTTCTCTCTGTGCAATCACCAAAAATTTTTACATTCCATACAAAACGATGATTCTTACAATTTTTTTAATGTTCACGAATGATTTCATAATACACTTTTGTTTCAGTTTTTTTGGTTCACGTCGCATTTGAGATGTATTTGACAAGGTAGATATAATACATGGAAGCAAATTATATATAATACACAGAGGAGGTCGCATTCGGAGATGAAACGTCTTGAAATGTATGGGTACCGAATATTCGAAGGATGAGAACACATTGCGCGCCAATGCATTTCGTTTGTTATTGAAACAATACAGGAATTGCGTCAGTTGACGGTAAATGCAATCGATTACACTTGTGGCTGTATGCCGATCATCTGGGTAGGCGTCGATGTCGAAAGTTTGCCAGCGACGTCTTCTCGGGATTTCTCTCTCGCACTCGTCTTATGCTTTCGCGAGCGTTTGGTTGGTAATCGAATGTAAATTGTCCATCGTATTGCGATCATTGCCCATTACGTATCATTATTCGGACTGATCTCCGTGACCTCACGTGAAATGCAAACAATCAGAAATTTCCCTTCGTTGAATAAAATCTCTTACAAAACGTCCAGCACAAAATGTTTGTCCTTTGTACGATAGTTTTTACTATTATGATCTAACGTAAATGTTGTGCCATTATAGCCTACGTATAAGCAACGATTTGCATTTTAATGCCTCAAGAATTCAGTTTACGAATCAATGATATCCTCTGATATGTTCCACTCGACGAATTTTCATACAAATTTTCTTATCCTTTTAAATTTTATTATCAATGGGATATACTTTGTGAATATTTTTAGTTCAACACGTTTTCTGTGATTAAGTATTTTTGTACATTTTTAACGTCGCTGCTGACTTTGTGTGTAAGTACACAAACACGCTTGAAACATAAAAAAGAAAAATAATATTTTTTTATTTGACATTTCGAAAATTGTCATTCGTTGTTTGAATATTCATGGCAAGCATTTCAAGTTTGATAAATGATTATTGATTCAGATGAAAAAATAATTGAAAGCAACCAAAATAAAGTTTAGAGAAAATTGTAATAGCCATAAGATTTAGAATATTTTTTACAATTTGATATATCCAATAGCTTAAGATTTCCAGTTAAGATTTTCTATATTTTTGCCAGCATAATCATTATCGTGCAAATTTTGTTTTTCCATTTCAAGCCTCGCGTTGGTTTGTGAAATGAATTATTGCCAATCAGTATTGAAATACGACATTTATGATTTTTTTACATAACAATATTTTTATCATAATTTGCATTTGCACACCTCAGATGAGCTTCGTTAAAATATCAAAATTATTTTAACTGCGTTATAAAAATGTAATCTCTCAATAATAAAATTTATTTTCTTTCTCTGGTTCAATTATTTTGTTACATTTTTAGATTTATGACCGACCGGGGGTATGTTTTTGTTATACGGTGTAGGTCGATACCTAAAAGAACCTAGGTGAGTTTATCGCAAATATTTATTGACCTTAATCCTTCATATCCAACTTAATTTATCCAAGCCATCAAATTTCAAACTCAATTTCACATTTTAATTAATTTCAAAAATAATGTATCATTATTAATTAATGCTTATCAAGTTTTTGAAATTGAATCACGACCAAATTGAAAATTTTTTTCAACTAAAATCATTGTAGTTTTATAAAATCAATTTATCTCAGTCTCAAACTTTTTTGACTTTTTTTAAACGTTTGATTCAACATTAAATAGTAATCACATCAAGATCGCATTTGAAACTGTCTAGAAATTGATAGCTTGAGTAAAAAAGCAAACTTGAACTTCAATAAAAGTCCAAATGCCATTCGTAAACGAAATGTAATTTTCTTTTTTCGTCCATCGAAAGTCTTAACATACAATTAACATTTTTGCAAAGTAAATGCAAACTAAATGATCAAATTACAGTAAGAGAATGAGATTCTTATTGCATCCAATGTTCATCAATTTGCGGAGCATCCTGTTTGTCTTGCGACGGTCACTGGAAAAACGTCGTCGATGACCTTGGTACTGTGACCATTTTTGGTATAGGATTATTGTGTCGGATGTTTCGCGCATCCCCGAGGTCCTTCGGTGTTACTCGTCGTCCTCGATTTAGCGCTTCGAAATTTGCGAGAAAAATACACTGGTCAGTGTCCCGCGCCACTCGCTCGTCCAGATCGAATTACGATAAAGTCCTTCAAAGTGTAACTTTAAATTATGTCAAAAAACGCGCGATAAGACTTTCATTTTTTTGCGCCCTAACGTATTACAATTTTAAAAACAATTTTTCTCCAAGTCTCAGAATGGAGCTCTTTGAAATTTAGTTATATAGCCTTCGAGAAGAATAAAGCGTCGACAAATTTCAATGCCATTAACCCGTGGAAAGCACACTAGTGCGAATTTGCACCTAAGACAAAGATACTAAAGTACTGATTATATGAATAAGACAAAGACACTAAAAGAAGTGTGCGTTCCACGGGTTAATCGGTGGAATTAATTTCAAACTTGATGATGTAGGATTATCGAAACTGCCGAGACTTGGACGAATAATTTATTGAGTGACATTAAAAGTTTCCCGCCCGTCTTCAACTTTTTTTCACCAGAAGAAATAATATTGGTGAATTATGCCAGTTAACGCTGCGTGCATGTGATGTTATATTTTTTCAGATCTGTTATCATAATTCGTTGGTTCATTTTGTGTGTGAAGTATCTGTAACTGGGTTTCAAAAAGTGTACCTGATATATGTACCAATAAAATGTTTCTTTTAAAACTTTAAAAAGTGAAATTTATAGAGCAAAAAATAAAGTGATTAAAATATCATTCAAGTTTGTAGAAACTTTCAAATCACGTTTTTCATTTCAAAAAGTTGAAAATTCATTTTTCAAATTACATTATCTCAATTTTTTTCAAAAATATAATGACAAAGAGCACGCAAACTCGAAAATGAATTTTTTTTGTCCATAACAATCCTGTAATTAGCGTGCTATTGGGGTTGCTTGAGAATTTCGCAGACAGATATTATTTTCAGACGTTACACTCGATTCAAGAGGGCTTGGCTCACTCGACGTCTCGATGAACCTGCTCTTATGGCAACACAGCATCATAATAACAGGCTATGTACGCCGACTGACCGCAAACAGTTGCGCTGATCCTCTTTCCCGGATCGCGCTTAATTTTCGAGAAAGTCTACAATGACGGATGCTCATTACACTTTTTCATCGCTAAATTTCTCAATTCCTGCGCGTAATCCTGATGCGATCCATTGTTTTATCTGATTGTCCAAAGACATTTTAATCTGTGACAATACTTTAGTCTTTAAATTAAATAAACACTTTTATTTAAGCAAACAAACAAGTTTACCTTTAAACAAATCGGAATTTCTAATTTCAAAAATAAACAAAATCTCAACTTACTTTCGTAGCCTGTTTTTGACAAAAAAAAATATTCAAATTTCAAAATTGGTATTAATCATATGGATCTCAATTAATAATAAGGCCATGCACAAGACGTACAAGACGAAGCTGTTTTTTATTTTTTCCTTTGGCATAATTGAATTTCAATTTACGCGCACATAAACAGGCCATTAGTGTGGCACGGTTAAATTGGGGAGGGAAAAACGAATTCAAATGTCAAGATAGTTTCTTTATCGTGGAGTTAAATCAGCCGTATACCAAAACAAGCGGCTGGTCAATGCCCGGAATTTCGGTATTTAATAATGACCGGTCTTTTTTATGTAGCTGCAGGCTCGTCTCCGGGTGAATGTCCTAAAAGAGGTTTGCAGACGGTCCTCTCTCGTGATGAGAGCAACGGCGCTTTATAACATATATATATGTGATGTATGATTAAAAAAAAACATCAACTCTCACGCGGTTTTCATCTGCAACTTTTTGACAATTACACAAGTTCCCACGCTGGCAAACAAATTTTCTCGCTGTTATAATGTTTAGAAGATTAACATTAAATTTGAATTCAGTCAATTGAACCAGGTCTATTGATTTTGACAACAGGGTCAGTTGTGCAAGTGCCGCATAATTATAAACGCGTTAAGAAATCGTGTTATTTAAACACCGCCAGCAGACAAGGAGGGTTCAAATATCAGAACGAATAAAACGAAATATGTAAATGCATATAATCGGACACCATCGTGAAGTTTGCGGAATGAATGAAAAAAAGCGTACTTCGATCACGTTCGACGCGTCTCATTTATCAATACGTTGATATCGAGCGTGGTTATTGAAAGAAAAGTTTTTTCTACCAGTACACAATAACACAGCGAACGATGATGAGTTGAACGAGACGGGCATGGTTTCCGATCGTGAGTAGGAGCGTCTCTTTGCAAAGGTCTCAGTCTTTCTCTTCTATAACATAAAACGAGGACGATCCATGCTCAATCGATCGAACTCGATCTTCTTCATTAGAATAAATTTTAATAATAAGTTTTAGAAAAGTGTTACGCCATATCACGCATGCAAGGGTATAATACTGTCAAATAAATAAGAGAACCGTTATAGAAAAAAGTTGTTTTGTAAAAAAGGCAAATGTTGATGAAAAAAAAGTAAAACAAATTGTTGGATTGAAATAAAAAAAAAGAATATTGCGGAAAGCGAAAACGATCGGGTAATGAATCCAAAGCACTCATATATTTATGATACTTGGCGGAAGAAAGTGTAAACAACTTGGCGAGTCATTTGAAACATTTTTAAATAAACCACAATGTTTCGAAAGAATCAATTTTTTAATTTTCACCGATTACATAAATTCATCGATTAATTTTAGTATCAAATGTCAAGCCTGCAAAAATGGTTCTTTTTGTTGGTGTTTAGTTTCAAAATTAACAAATTTTACCGTTGACAAATGAATGAAAAAAAGTTGAGGTTCACCGATATGTTACGAGGAAATTTACAAAATTTGAACAAAGATGGTCTGTTTCGCCAAGTTGCGCATGTTCCACCTTATACCAATTTCGTGGCATTTCGTTCGACAGTAAATTCACAAATTGGGCCGGCGTTTCCGATGATCGCGCGCATTTCTAACCGCTAATTCGACGGAATTTATTGCCACAGCCGGGGAATTCTCCTACAGTCAAAGACGCGGCTGATTGGGAAATCGGATGCCTGAGCGCGAAAGATCGTATTCACCTTCTGGCGCATTCTCTATCACGGCTTGGTTCGCGCGCGCGGGAATCACCTGTGAAATGATCCGCTGTGATGCTTAAACGACCGCACATAAATCGGTCTTGCAAAGGCAATCGACTTTTTAACGAGATAATTGCGGCATTTTTGTTCTTTTCTCAGATGATGATGCATGGAATGAAGATCCATGCGACTTTATAACATTCACCGGGATTTATTTCATTAAACGAGGTTTTCTTATTTCGTCGATTAAGTGATTCCAATATTACACTTCTTTCACATTAAAAAAAAAGGTTCATAATAAGCGTTTATCACACAGTCAGGTGTAAAAAAATTTTTTCGCAGATAATTTCAAGATTATGCAATTATTGAGATTACTTGAAAATTCAAATTGCTATATTGAAAGACACGATGATCTGTAAACATGTTATAAAACACGAGAAAATAAATGCTTCAAAGATTACGCTCGCGATATTATTTCTAAATAAAACTTATAAGAAATAAGTTATTTTCATATTAGACGATCGTTATGTTTTTCAATCGATAAAATCAACTTTGGTATTAGAATAACTGTTTCCCTCTGTTTTGTCCTTATTCTACATTTGTGAATTTGTATGACAGGTTGGTAATCGATCTAAACAGAAACGCAAAGCAGGAATTTGTTATTTACAATATTAGATTAATATTCATATCGAGAGAAAAATAAGTAGCATACTCGTTTGCAGGCAGTTGGTCAACCGAACAAAGCACTTGCCATGGTTGTTAACAAAATAAAAAAAACAGTCATTAAATATTTGAAGCCCAATTTACTCGGATAAACGTTCGCGTCCCGCCCCGTCCAGACATTGTTTCATTCTATCCGTTTTTGTAATTCAGCGCAACGGCGAAAAGCGCGTTCATTTTTTTAAATTTTTCTTTCTCCTTCCCATTCGATTACGGTGTCTTGTTAGTACACGTACATGCACTTCCAGCACATGTACGGGCACGCCGTAGTCCGCCGCGTGCATGCTTTCGCATATCGAGCGTAGAGACGCTGCGTATCCTAGACACGTGCGAAAACTGGGTCACGGACCCGGATGCCCCGACTTGTTTCTCTCCTCGACTAAGGCCCGAATAAAACAAAATATCCATCCGTCTCTGATATCATTTCAAATGCGTCAAATTTTTTCAACTCCAAAATTTCCTTTATAAAATTCCACATCGATTAATCAACCTCATTTTAATAAGTTTCACAAATTTTTCGTCTGTGGGACGACGATAGGATCCATTCATGACAAAAAATGTGGCTTCATTTTTTCCATCCTCTTATCGCAGCAACTTTATCATGTCACATTTTTTTTTGTCGAAAGAGAAAATTTGTCCTTTTGCCTGAAACAAAAATGAAAATATTACATTAAAATGTTTTATTAAAAAATGCAATATTGAGTGTATTAATATGTACGTTTTATTGGTCAATCAGGAAGATGAAGGGAGAATGATAAGAAAATAACGAGGCAAAATAAGTTTTTAAAATTTGGGCTATTGGAATTGAAGTCGGTATCGGAAACAACGGCAATGAAAGTTTTGCGTGAAGCAAAAGCAGCGAATATTTGACATACAGATAGAGGGCTATATTTTCGAAGCCAAGGAGATTAAGCACATAATTGCGCGAGTGATTCGGTACGCTTTCAACCTGACAATCATGCGAACGAGAAAAGGTGTCTGTAAAACAAGTTAACAGCAAAATTTTAATAAGTTCTCTTTGCGCGCACTGCTTGACAGTTTGAGATTAATTTGGCCGCGCAGAAATTTGCTTTTAAAACACTTTTGCATATGATTTGAGTGCAGAACAGGTTATTCTGGAGCACAATTTTTCGGGGGAGCGCATTTTTGTGGCTTTTGTTTTTTCGTTCGGCCGAAAAATTACAATGGCGAAAAAGAAAAATAAAAAATGACTTGTTGTCTTGCGAGCGACATGTTCACATCAATTAATGAAACGAGAACAAAAAGCTTTTTGATGGCTGCGGTGCATTTATTACGTATACAGATTTACTTTCTTTAACGTCAGCTGTAATGTCATGGGCGATCTCTCCGCACAATCTCGCAACTTCGAGTATCATATCGAATATTCGCATCACGGCTTTGGTGTACCCAAGTGCAAAAGTGAGAAACAAAAAATGAAAATAAAATTGCAAAAACAGAATGTTAACCTCGCCAAGCTCCAAAAGTAATCCGAGTCGTTAGTCCGGTTGGTCCACTAATTTAAATCGGATACAGTTACTGTCCCGAACTCTTTGATCTGCAATTCTCTCGCGCAACGTTTTCGGAGGGCGTCTGCCGTTTTTCTGATTCTGAAACAGGTTTGATAAGTTCGAATGTCAAAGTAGGAGAGACTTTTGCAGCTGAAAATTAAAAAAGCGAAAAAGTTAATAATAATGAAAAAAAACAAAGCTTTTTCACAATGTCGACAGTGCATAAAAATGAATTTCATGATAATAATTCCGCGATATGATCTTTGCAAGTGTTATTTAAGAGTCATGAAAACATCGCTGGATGAAATATCGAACATTGTTCGTAGAAATTATCCTTTTAAAATGGCAAACGAATCATCATTTAGAATATTGATGACAATATTGCCGTTAAAAAGTTTATCGTTAAAAAGTTTAGAGGAGAAAAAAAATTGTTGGAAACTTTTCAGATCGTTATTTCACTTGACGAAATAATTTACTGGGTCAGAATTGCAACAACTTTCTCGTATATTTTATGCAGACGGTAATGAGTAAGTGGTTTTGTAAGTAGCTGTCTCAAAAAAAGTGGAATTTTGACTGATAAGAACGAGTTTCGTAAGTTTGCACTCGGACCGACATCCAGAGCTCTATCAACGATTGAAATTTCTATCCGTTATAACGAGCAACAAACAATCAAGTCTTTCAGTTTGACATCGCTTTCATGCATACCGCTTGAAAGGTCATACACACAATTATGTCATTTCCAACCAGATTTGTCACGTATTTATCCCCAATATCCAATACAAATCCAAAAATAAACTGCAATCAAAACCGCGCGTGCAAAAATAAACGGCAGAAAAAAATACAACAAGATAACACAAAATTATAATAAATAAACGAAGAAAAATAATTGTTCAGCCAGATGTGAACAAAATTATATGTTAATTGGCATAAATTTTTGATGAGTACAAACGAATGGCTTTCTCCTCGACGATCCTCATCAGGCGGACAATAAAGCGCGCATTTTTACAAGTTTTATATTAATTGCCGCGAATAACATAATTTCGCCATAAATCAGTTGCAAATGACGCTTATTTAACGATGCAAAACAAACAGCTTCTCACGCCATAGGACGGATAAAGAGGCACGATTTTCTCGGCATGAAAATTTCTCCGGACTGACAAAAGAAAATGAGGTGCATCGGCGCTGAGTCACACTGCAAGCGCGTTGTTATATTTCAATGGATCTGTCTCTTTCTCTCACTCCCGGTCGTTCGCCTATTCTTTTATTATTCAATAATAAGCGGTGCTTACGCATAATTCGCGCGAACGGCAGCGGAGCCGGAACACCAACGGCCTTGTCGAGGCGAACCCTGCCTTGCCTGCCTTACCACACCCTGCTCTGGCATTCTACTTCGCAAGAAAACGAGAACTCCCCGCTACTTTGGTACGCACGTGACCGCACTTACAAAACTTATGCTAAGTTGCGTGCGATTTCAGCGTGATACGCGTCTCAAATGGCACGTTACGTTTAATAAACTGTTTATGTATACCGGACTTGTGTGTTTTAGGTATTATGTGAAACTGAATAATTGCACACGCCAAAGTGAAAATTTTGCCCATCAACAATCTTTTCAACCGAATAACTCAAAAACAACTAAATACAAATAGAAGTTAAATAATAGAAAAAAAAGTTACAACATCGGACAAAATTGTATTTCGAAATATATAATTACGTACTATTGAAATTTTGTGTATACTTATATGTAAAATTATTATATTACAAATATTCTATTTATAATTTTTCATTTCATACATTTTTCTGATCAAATAGAAATAAAATGATTGAAAAAAAAACAGGTTACAACATCAACGAAAAATATATTTCAAAATAAATTCATATTTACATACTATTTAATTTGGTATATATTTATAGAATGTCAATATGTTATTATTAGCAAATATTTGTACGCTCATTTTTGTTCCCGTAGGTTTTATCACTTTACAAAATGCATTCTTACAAATTTTTTTAATCGCCATTAGGGTCATAGGGATTGGAACATTATTTATTAATGAATTGTTTTACGATCGCTATGAACTGAAACGCGATTACTAATTGGTATTTACGGCTGGAATTGAAACCCAGAATAGTCATGCAGTTGTACATCAGTTTTTCAACCAGAGTACTAATTTGACTCTGATACTTTCACTTAACGATTTTTTGTTGGTAGATCGGCGAATCTGCCGACTCTCGTTCGTTATGACTGAATGACCTATGCATAAAATAGTTTTATCGAATTCAATTTCAGCATTCTGCTTGGGCTTACATCATTCTCTTTTTTTTTCAATCCAACTAAACCAATTATACTTTTTGTTTGTAATTTGATACATTTTTCTTTTTATGAGCCGGTTTTTTCTGTCACTGATATTACGAGAGTGAAATGAAAGGACCAATTTTGAGCATTTTTGCCCCTCATTGAAACGTATTATCATATCTTTTTTTGGGTCGAACAAGGTGATATCATGAAGTAGGAATATTCGTAGGGTAGCAAGTAAAGGAGCAGATAGCGTATGGTGAAAATCGATAAAATTATATTGAATCAAACGCAGAATGGCGCATGAAATGTACTCTATTGGGCCACAAAGAAAAATATAAATGAATGTAAAATGGCTGATACATACGCGCGAAAAACTATTTATAATTTGAAAGAGAGAAAAAAAAGAAAGAATTCTAAGAAAACTGTCAATTAAAATTTTCAATTTTTCATGTTTCTGCGTCGAGGTTCAAACATACTAACTTGAATACTAAAAGTTATGTACGTTTGAAATTATCAAAGCAATCAGAGCATGCAAGTGCGAAATATTTGGTATACATAAATGCGGCAAACATTATATAACACGATTAGTTTTATGTGGAATTAGAAATACAAACTAAATTTTAAATGTATTCATCTAAAATAAAGTACGAAGCATTAAGCCGCTCTTTGCAGGCAGAACCGATATTTAAAACCAGTTCATTAACATACTGATCTCGTTGATTTTCAACATTAGTTTATTAAAATTATATATCTATCGCCTTCTTTCTTTTGGTATGCGAAACTCTTTCAGCTTTCGAGCTTGAAAAATGTCGGACCAATTAGACCAATTATTTTATTAAAAGTGAAAAAAAAATGTGAGTTAAACATTTCGAAAAAAAAGGCAAAAAGAATTTGGTATATCACATTCTGTTAAAATTCTCGCTCGAGTAAAGAGTGAAACTCGAGGCGGGCATTTTTTCCAAACCGATCTAATAATTATCGATTACACGTGTAATTGGCATTCGTACGGTACGCCAGTTTTTAAGCAATATTTCATTAATCAGTATTTTTTCCCGTGCATTTAATCAGTGACTCCAGATTGCGAGTTTTCGATCGATAATCGTTTATAATTTAGATAATTACCGATCCGCGCGCATTTCATGCCGTGTCTCAATTATTAAACGCCTTTCTTAACACAATGGCAAAAACAAGGACCGTTAATCGTTGTTTAACGGCGCACCTTGTTAACTGCTCGCGAACGGTCGGCCGTGATGCCGCTGCCGCAGTCGCCTGTTGCTCCCAGCCGGAACTTGGGGATGATAATTTGTACGTTAACCACGTGATACGATAAATTTATCACGTCAAAATCGGACGCGAAAATGTAATGGTTTTAAAATAAATTGTTCGTTTGCAAAATCGCGACTCGAGAAAATTACTGTAAATGTGGGAATTTGCCTCTCGGTATGTGCCGGAGCTATTGTTCGCCCATTTGAATGATCCTGGGAAAAAATCACGCCCGAGTTATCGTGTTTTACGCTTAAAATTGTTTTGTTCGCTTAATGCAAATAGCCATTTATTTTCAACGATACGAAAAAAAAATCGGCTCGCTTTGCATCTGAGAGAAAATAGTGACAAAAAGTAGGAACGAAAAGAAAAAAAAATTTTATAGTTATAACTCGATTGAAAATTCATCTGGATGTCGAGCGGCGAAAATATATTAAATTCGTCACAAAATTGTTCGAGAGGTATTTTTCATTCAAGATGCTCTCTGTTCCATGCTTTCGACGTGGTTGTAATCTAATCACTATTGTTCATTCAATCGATTAGGCATGACGCAACGAAATTCGCGATGATTTTCGCACGGCGACGAGGATGTCGCGTCATTTTGAAATACATTATTCAAAACGAGTGCTAGAATTTCACGTCGCTCATAGCGCCAAGGCGAATGTGAAAGTAAACATTTCTTGTAAATTGTGCGTTCAACCCGCATCGCTCTAACAATGTGGATGACGGGCAACAGCTGCAGATATCGTGCAACCAAGATGAACTCACGATGCAAATTGAAAACGCAGGAATATACATCCGACTGATATTCCCCAACGAAACGTATTCATGGTCCAATTTTATTTCACAAAAAGCCGCATATCTATTCCTTATCTTAATAACATTTGCGAAATATATACCTGCGTTACGTCCGGCCAACGATAAAAAAAAACAACAAAAATAACCAGCCGTTGATTCGTAATTGAAAATAGTCAGAAAATGTGGTTATTGAATGTTGCTTTTGATTGGGGGGACTAATTTTGAATAGTTGATGGAAAATGTGAAACTTGAATCACAAAATCGAGCTACGGGTCTCGTCTAAAAGAAGATGGAGTAGATTATTATTCGCGCTCGCACACAGGTACACACGTTCGCCTCACCTTACAGGCACCTTCGCTGGCCGGACCATTTATTTTGCATTGCGCACTTTTTCTTTTTACCACGCGTTGAGCGAAAGGTTAAACATTCGTTTAGCGCGTATCGGGTACGTGCATGCAATACACGTGACTGCTCGATAAAGAGAGTAAGATGGGAAAACGAGCGAGAAAACGCACGAGACAATTCGAGGTATGCGCAACCGCGAAACCGGATCATTGATGATCTCAACGATATTTGCATGTCAGGATTGCGGATTGGCTGTATCTGCGTGGGCGCCTCGCATCACAAGAATGTCAGCTCGAATTTGATTGACGCCGGACTGATGGCCCAAGTTTGTGTTTGCAGAAATCAATTTGGCCACTCACCATATTTTTTGTCCGCTGTTTTTTCAACGCAAGTTTGATTATTAAATGCCAATTAGAGCAAAAACAGTACTTTTCTTGCAAAATACACATATGATTATGTCCCAGTGGTTGAAAAAAATTTATTATCGTTTTACGATATACATTTCTCAATTAAATTGCGATGACGTTGATAAATTTCGTATCATAAAAGTTTGAAGTAAAAAATAGATCTTTTCTACTCTCGGTTGGAGGTTGAATTTATGCGATATTTTTTTTCATTGATAGACAATGATTTTGACGTTTAATTATATAAAAAAAAACAGAACATCTCAATTTTGTATGCATGGAAAAAATGAAGACGTTCAGGTGTATCTTGTTTCTCCGCATACATCAAAACAAAAATTATGATTCTGTCGAATTGCATAAAAGCATCGATAAATAACAGGGCGCAAATTATCGAAATTTATTCGCTCGGACAGAAATTAATTGAAACGTAAATTTGTGTCTTGTTGATTGTCAAAAAAAGTTACTGATCTAAAGTTGGTCTAAAGGCGCTTTTTTTCCTCGCAATCAAGAAATTTATTCACCTGGCAAGATTTATAGATTTACTTTTTTTCCTCTCAATTGAAAAAAATGTTTGTTTCGTACCGTATGGATTATTCAGTAGCCTCATCTAAACATTAATATACCTTGTATTTACATTTCAGATAAGTTTTCTTCCATACAAAATTGAGACAAATAAGAACACGTCAAAAAAATTACTGCAATCTTCGGTTCTCTGTCAAGGTGGGACAAAAAATTTGAATCCAAGTTTGGCAAGCTGAATAAATCAATAAACACAAGTAGATTAGTCAAATTTATAATTGGATTTGCCAATTAATTAAGTTTCTGTTGGGGATGCCAAAGTGAACGAAAAAAAACTTTATTAAGTGCTTCGCGGTATTGCACTATCTGCAAATGCACGTTCCATTAAAAGCGACAAACATTGTTTTATCTGCCAAAATGTTTGGTTTCCAGGATATGATTGTGTCACGTGACGTATTTGGTCGTAGACACCGATCAAGTAGTTTGCAATCAGACGGGGAGTGACGTGAAACTGGGCGCTTGCGTCATTGTAACAGAAGTTGTACATGTCATTAATCCCACAGCGAGCGCCGAACGCAATTAATACTATTAATAGAGCATCGTGATCGGCGTCTAGAAAACGGGAGGAGTCGTCCTTGCTATTCCTTAAACTCTCTCACTTTCATTCTCTTTGTGTAACGCTGAAACTAAGATAATGCCGAACAATCACGATCTCGATTATGATAGCGATACCACTGTCATATCAACGTTTTGTTAGTTGCTAAATGCTATGGTAATCAGATGAATACGAAAAGAATTAACAATGGCTGTTTTTTCCTGTTCGAAAATTAATTGGTCGGGATCGTTAAATCGCTTTAATTAAGTGAGAAGAAATGTGTTAAGGCAACTCAGGTGTTTTGTTCTTCTATGTGTTAGCTTCGATTCCGAAGTTTCTCCCAAGTTACGACGACTGAATAATTGAATAGTCGACTTTTATTATTCAATTCGTCACGAGATAAACGATTTTTTTATTTCAATCAAATTTGATTGTACTCGAAAAAAAATTGAATCAATTCTGTTTATTTGCTTTTCGTACACTTTAAATATATATTTTTAAAAGCGAGATGCACTTTATCTGACGGACTTTCAAGTATGTTGTCGCAGGTTTTTGAACAAGTTTGATCAATATGAAACTTTTAAATAGTTTTACATCAAGATTACGAGTCGGTTGAAAATAAATAAATAAAAAAACGAACGAACATCACATTGTGGAATACACTTGCGAAAATATTAAACGACTGAAATAAAATGAACGAATTGTCGAAGAAAAGATTTCATGGAAATTTTACCAAGTGTGCTCTCGTTATCCTCGAGAAGTATGTTAAAAAGCGTGGCACGGCCGTGAAACTCATTAAACTTGCAGCAAACCGCAGAATTTAATCGTTGCTTTTTCTGTCGCTAAATTGATTGTCGCTCATCGAGTAACTGCGATAGCAACTTCCGCGTTCGAGCCTTGTCAACAGCATCCAAACGAATTTGTCGCGCTCCCGTTTTCACCCTGAAAAAATGTGCAATTAAAACCATCAAACTGTACAGATTTTGAAACACGTTTCATCGATTTTAAAGAAAACAAATTTTTTCCACTCAACCAATTGTTTTTCCAATTCGATTAAAAATAGTAGCAAAAAAAAATAGCAATATGACTGAAATTTGTTCCGAGTCCTCATTAGAGTCGCTCGTTCTAAAAGTCAGAGGAGAAAATCGACAGAGGGTGAAGATGTTTTTTTTCGGTCACAGCAAAACAACAAGTGACGTTGTTAACACACGCTTTGGGTGCTTCCGTGGCTCTCCTCTCAGTGTCGCAATTATTTTGGTGCATTTTTACGAGGTCTCGCCGATAAGGAAACGAGAAAGGCGACGGGGACAAAAACGCACGAAAAAAAAAAACGTTCCGTAAAGGACACACACATTCGGACTGGTGGAGCCGCGGTATGCACTTAATCCGCATAATGGCCGGCAGATTAACGCAAAAACTGGGGGGCCTCGAACCAAAAAGCGGCATTTTGAACGTTAAGTGAACGGCCAAACGGAGTGATAATTAATTTGAGCTCGCACATTTTGTTGCAGGGCGTTTTCGTAATCGGTTTCAGATTGGCGACGGACGGCGAAAGAATCGCGCGCCCGCCATCGAGAAAATAATGCCAAGCCGCTTTCAAAATGGTTCGGCCTGTGAAAATGAATTGCACGATCGTGCCCGCCGATAACATTTTTCATTCTTTCAGAGCTCGATGAATTAACATTCAACGGCATATCTGTTTATAATTTATAGAGACGGATGACATCGGAACATTTTATTTTGTTCCACAATATCCCTTTATATGTCGACGAACAATCGTTTTTACACTCAAATATGCATTGCGCCTGGCAATGAAAAACGTTTTGTAACGTACGAAAGAGAGAGAGAGAGAGAGAGAGAGGAAAAAAAACATTTGTCCGACCGAGCACAATTTCCTGTGTATATAATATCTGCTCGATAATTCAAGTCGAGCCGTTGTGAAAATATGTTGAGGTGAAAAAAAAAGGCATCGATTGTATTGAACGATTTTTCATCAAACTTTTCACCAAGTCATAATGCGTGGAACAATATAACGGCCGGGTAACTATCAATAAAAGAACGATAAAAATTTAATTGCCCCGTCAGTCGATTCCGGGTGTGATTACGAAAAATTATGTTGCGCGAAGTCTAATCTGTTCCCATCTAACGGAACGAATAGAAAAGTCATATATTTGATTATGAGTATTCATTAATCGATCAGGGAATGTCAACGAAGAGGGACAAAAATTGTTTGTTTTTTAAAGCGTCGGTTATTAATGGCGAGAAATTCAAAATTGAAGTATGATTACATATCGTCGGATTAAAAATCGATCGCAAAATTGATGCCTGACAAAATGAAGTAATGATTCATTAATGACGTTAAACCTATAAGTTTCGAAATCGTAAAGATGGTTGACTCGTGAAATTCAAATGGGACCCGAGAGAAAACCGGATGACGGTTTGATTTTTAAGAGCGTTTCGGGTCCCACGAAACCGCGAAATTCCGAAGCCGTCACGAGTGCCTCATTAACCTTAAATGCGTCCGGGCTACGGGTCTTACGCTCTTGCATTATCGGATAATCATGCGTCAAGCGAAAGCTTGCGAAATAAAGTCATACAAGGCGTTGCTTTGTGTTGGTGCCTCACGTGTGAACCCGTACAGCGTAAGAGCCAATAATCAGCCACTGCGTGCACCGTATTTTTCTCTTTCTCTTTTTTATCATTTCTCTCGCTCTCTTTTTTCGAACTTTTTCTTTCTTTTTCGTTGGTACATGTACGCGCAACCACAACCGCCTGCGACCTGGTTCGGTCAAGTGAAATTACGCTCGAGGCGCGGGCGGACCCTTCCGCATATTTTTTTTTTCGCTTTGCTCCTTTCTTCGACCTAGCTGTCATTTTCACCCTTCCTTCTGGCGCAACTCTGAAATCACAAAATACATTTTAATGTTATTTTCGAAACGTATTCTTTTTTTCTCATTCAAATTTCTCGCTGGCCTTCGTGAACGAATTTCGTGTCGAAACATGTGCGTGCGATTGCTTCTTTTTAATCACCGCGCGACTCAATTATTTTTTAATCAAGACGTATAACAAGCTGCTGAAATCTCTGATAACAACGTTTAACACCACTTTTTCAATGTTTCGTTTTTTCCCCCCTTCAATTAAAAACATCTTGATTGGAGAAGAAATGCCCGGATGTCTGTACGGGGTACCGACCAGATTATCGACATTTAAAATTTTAATAAATCATTTCATAATCATCATCTTTCGATTTGTTTATTTTGCCCGCTCCAGACTGCGATCTGGTTTTAAGGCGTTTGATGAGTTGTAATGACTTGTGATTTATTTGTCGAATCTTGTCCGAAGTCGGAAAGTACGGTAATTTAAATTGCATAAAAAAAGGAGTTATTGAGGTTAATCATTATTAAAAACTTCATAATAAATCGGTTTAGATGAAAAAAATTGAACCACTAAAAATGAATTAATAAATAAAAGAAATAAATAAAAAAGGAATAAGTAGATGAAAACAAGTTTAAAAATTTAATTTTTAAGTGGTAAGTTGTCGACCTTAGAAAGACGATATTAAATATTACCCTGAGGAAATAGTGATACTGCCGTTTCAGACTTGTAATGAGAATGCATTAAAAAATTGGAGTCTATAAGTGATCCAGAGAGTTTTGAATTGCAAAACCATATGTAATATCGTAGAATAGTTTTTACGATATTCAGTTACCGACTACAGGCGGTCTAAAAACCTGCATTAATATCTTAAAGCCTTATTACTGTAATCCTAGTGTAACTCTCTGGAATTACGTAATGCGTTAATCGTCTGATGGTAGTGTGAACCGTCTTCGATCCGTGTAATTGGTGTCTGTTATTTCAGATCGGTATACTACTCATCAAGATCGGTTCGACATTCAATTTCAATAATTTGCACTAACTTACAATAACGACGATGATTTTATCAAAAATGGAACTTTCAATATATTAAATACAAAACTGGAAGGAAAAAAAACTGTCAAGAACCGTGGAAGGAATTCATGTTGCAAAATTTTCGAGCTGAATTTTTATATCAACATTGAAAACCTGTTGTTAAAATACGATGACAGCGAATATGTTCGTCGATAAAACGGAAAATCGAGTTTTTAATTTGGTGATCCAGATAAAAAGTCACTCGTTAATAATTGTCCTTTTACGCTTCTGGCCGAAATTTGTACAAGGAGGTTGTAAAACTGATGTGAGTTGTATCAAAAAATTTCCATGCGAACATGTTGCCGCGTTGAGATTAATTAAAAGATACGCGTTACAAAAACGGCAATCGCCATGTGGTCAAATGTAGTCTGCATTTTATTTTTAGGCGTATTTTTTCATTGCGGAACAATATTTTATAAATAAAAAAAATTTTGTATTCATCCTTCGGCTCACTCTCGTCAGATGTGATAGTTTCTTTTTTGGATTTATATAGGTTTTATGGAATTGAATTTTTCAAAAATGGAGTTTGCCAACCGCCTCGGAAATGCACATGAATGAATGTTTCATTTCAAAATTTACATTTTGTCATCTGCGAGTGACGCACACACTACTGAACAATATAAAGGATGAGTGCCGGCAGCTTAAAATAATTGCCAACACGAAGCAAGTCAGACACTTTTGCGAATGAAATTTTGTTATATCACATTAAAATTGAATTTATCGTACTGTTCAGGCGCGAAATTACGGAGTAATTTCGCTTTTACTTGGATTGCGAAACACTCGCGCGACAGTTTATCGTGAGCTTTTATTTGCATCGATACGTTTACTTGAAACGCGACTTTATTAGTCGGCTCTGAACAATATACTTTAACGTCTCACTAGAGTTCGCAAATGTGCATGGCGAAAAGAGTTTAAATGACAAGTGGCTAAATAAAAAAATATAAAATACGAAATGTATATCAACGCTGAGTTTTATAGTATTGTATTACGACAATCCCGTTACACAACGGTATTCTAATATGAAATATTTTCAAATGTCACATTCTTTACAATGAGAGCATCTGTGTTTACATCTACCATTAAGAATTCTAAAATTTATGTCATTTTATTTTTAACCTCACCGCCCTTCTATTGCTGATTACAATTCTTCCCCTTAATTTTTACGACTTTGACAAATCATTTGATTTGTTTTAAAATTTTCGCATCCTGATGGTTAAAAGCATACAGATTAAAAAGAAACTGCAATTTCCATTATTTTCATTACGAAAAAATTTGCCTATAATGTTGATTCTTACGAGACGATTGTGGTGCGAGTTTTAAACGCAAAACGAGATAATATACTTATCTTGACCATAATGGAAAATGATGTTAAGAGAAAAATTATTTAAATGCCGATGAAACGAAATGTAAAGTAATATCCTAACGAAAAAACGACGGATCCATTAAGTGGCATTAGAGTCTAGACTCTGCGGTCAGTCGGGATTGTAAATGTGCATCATTACACTCGTAAATGATTATGATGACTGTGCGATGCTACAATTAGAATGCCTGTTTCAAAACAATCCTGAATATTTCATTATTTCCATTCTTTTTTCATACGTTTTTCGTTACTTGGTTTTGTTTTATTGCAACTGATTTATTTTTGAAATCGATTTTTAACAAATAAAAATATCTTAATAAAAAAAAAAAACAAAAAATTAAGAAAAGTTATCTCAAATAATAAGAGTATAAAGAGTATAAATTTTTTTACTAAACAATTGAACGAGGTCGACGAACCGGTGTCGAAAAGTAGAAAACTGTTGATCGTAAGGATGAAAAGGTACGGTCAATTTTGGGGCGCGCGTACACAATATCTGCGTACATTGTCGATATAGTGACTTGCTGATTTATATCGGCAAGCGCAAAGGACGCTACAATCATAATGGGCGACTTTCTCAGCGGTGTATTTTACGTGTATTCGGTCTGTTGCAGTAGCCGCATTTTTCTCCGGAACATAATGTTTTACGAACAAGAGTCGGATCGAATTTCTCGGTATGCGTTGTTGCACCGACAGTGGTGCGCCGTTTATCGGCTTCGCGCAAATTTACTTGCCAAGAACCTCGAATCGCCAGCTGGAATGCCGGCGCAAAAAGTCCTTGGCGTGAATAATTAATGGTAAAAAAATTGGCGGTGACTTTCAATTGCTCTTAAAACTATTAGCATTTTTTTATTCCACAAACGTTCTTTACAATTTACCAACTGTCCTTTAATTTTACTTCGCGAACTTTCATTTGAGAAATTGTCTCCCAACAATTTTCGACATTTTGTAACGATCAAATTCTTATTAAGCTGAATCACATCGTTTCATGACTGTTTTGAATGTCATTATTTATTTCATTGAAATTCTTTCACTTTCATTCATTTCTTGTTTTTTTTTGAGTTTGTTCTTTTTTTTTCATCTTGTTTTTTTGATACCCAGAATTTGTGCAACAAATTCAACTACGAATTGTTATTGCTATGCGAGTCGTTCCAAAAATTTTGCATTGTCTATGACAGCATTACTAGTTCGTCCACGACCGAAAAAAAACTTTCTTATCATCTTTCATTCGCTTTGCGTCGTGCGATTTCCAGTAAAATGTCTGCCTTTGTGAATGCCTCAACATCACGTCGTCTAACATTATGTATAACGCCTGATGAAAAAACTATTTACTATTGCATGCATTTTGCAACTCCCCGTTGAAGTTTAAATTGAACCGAAAAAAAGGAAAAATAATTCGCATTAAGATTGAATCTGCTGCAATATGATTTTTATTGTTCGTAAAAAAGAAAAATGATGATGAAAACTATATAATACACTTTTGGGTGTTCGTAATCGAGCAAGTCAGAGCGTATCGATGCGGAAACGCGATAAGCGCGCTTTTACTCGGCTATATATATGTGATTGATTTATTCTTCATGGATGTCAGATTGTTACAGTAGAAAAGGAGCATTGCTGCCAAGGTAGCGGTGCGATTCTAAGTAGGCGGTGTCGGATCTTAATTCGATGCTCTAGATTCCTCAGCATCGGCCGGGTTTTATTGGCTGCGTTATAAAGACACATCGCCGTTGGCTACGGGTAATCAAACAACGAAAGCGTTTTCGATTGATTCCGATCGTTCATAATTGAATATTATACAATAAGTATAAAATATCGAAACACAATGGCATCGCTTGGGAGTATGGGAAAATGAAAAATTAGAAGCGAGCTATTTTTTTGTTGCGACATCCCGGCGCGGCGGCCTCTATATCACAATGCGAAAAAAAAGTGGGTGCTTGTGATGAAAGTGTTGCGAAATTGTTTGGAAGAGATATAAAAAAAGCGTGGATATCTAATTGGCACGATTGTTCGTCTGTGGGATAATGGGAAGGATCGTCGCCGATTGCTGTGAAAATTTGCATGCCTCAACGATCCGTCATATTTATTGGCTTACGCAGAAACATTAAATGCCTGATGAAAATACACGCCGCGCCACCACGTCACGATACAAGGCCGTACGATCACCTTGCAGACCGGAGCACCGCTGATCATTCTCTTTCTAACCTACAATACTCGCGTGTAGCGGAACTGCCATCTTACAGTTACGCTATACCACTTTTTTATAATGTTCCCTTCTACCTTTCATTTGTTCTTTATCATTTCCATAACAAACTGTAACTCTTCCATCCCATTTTTCTCCCTCCAGTGTCTTTTCATTTTCAACGTGAAGCAATTACACGTTCGATATAAAATGAAGAAAAAAATGATGATAATAAAATCCTTTTTATTGTTTTCTGATTAAATAGTTGGAAATATTTAGGTTAATCTTCGTATCTCATTAAAAGTTGAAAGATAAAAAACAATTTTCATTCTTTAAGGGCAGCCATACGAGTTACGAAATTACAATGTTGGAGTTCAAGTGTCAGTCTTTTAATCTAATTGATTTATGTTAATGTTCGGCTTTTTTATACTGAAATAATTATGTTATGTTTTTATAGTAGAAATGTTGCGTCCAAAAAACACAATCACGTTGTAATCCCTGTTATGTGAATATAAAATTAGTAAATTGTTTGACGCGTGAAAAAGGTTACACGTGACCCCGCAGACATGATTATTCAAAATTACAGCTCCTTATATATTGCCCCAATTTTTTTTCTCTCTCAAACAAAGAATGTTTATCATTGAAAATCAGATCATGAATATAAAATGAGAATGATAAGGCACCGAAAAAACGCTGCGTGATTAATCGACTAGCTCTCGCAACATTGTCAATTTTTGTCCGTCGCATTTGTACAACCTACTTTTGATGCGGAACCTTTTTATATCTTTATAGGATAGTGAAACTATATCTGTGCTGTTTTAATGCTAAACGGCGTAGGACGATCCATTTTTGTATCACTATATTTATATGCTTTTGTATATAATTGACTCAACGAAATTTCTATTGAGACAATAGGATTCATGAGTATTTAATGGAAGTAATTAATTTTATCTTCAATTTCGCGAGGGGTCGTTATTAACTCGTATCGACGCAAAGAGAAGAGTCATCCCTATCATCAACTTTCTATATTAAAATAATTGCGCTCGACTGATTTTTTTTAACTGTAATCAATTTTCATCAACTCGCGCTTGTGCAAGCCAAGGTTGTTGACTTCTGCAAATAAGTATTTTTCAGCACCACAAAATTTCGTTTACCGTTTATTTATTCATTGGAAAATTGTTGGTCACAAGTGTTTGAGTATCATAATATCAACTTACTGTTTCTAGTTTTATTTTAGAAAGTTTCTCTCCTAGCGATAGAAGTAAATTAAATTTGAATCGCATGGTAATTTAAAAGTTTCGTCAAATTATCAATTTCATACATCACACCTATTTTCAAACTTGATACGTACATTTTTCTTAATTATATCATTTCAAAGTGAAAAAAAAAGAAAATTCAAATTTTTCCTCAAATCAAATCGGTAAAGATTTTTTGATGTTTCAGTTTCAGTTTATCACATAAAGGAATATTTTAAGTTTAAAAAGTAAAATTTCCATCGCGCAATAAACAGGATTATTTTACCGGTTGAAGGTTTTTCTTATCTCAAAATATGTAAGATCATTCATAATTTTTCTTCCAGAATTTTTCTCACGCAAAATGCACAAATGTCAGGGTCTTGTAATTATAGGCTTCTTTCTGATCATCTAGAAACGATTTGCTGGTCGCAATTTGTTAAATAAGCGGTTGCTGCAATTCTGATTTCCTGATTTAGTTTTTGAATGAGAGGATAGCAAACATTTCGAACGAAAACAATTTCTTACGGATGAATGCATTGCAGAGTCGCGAATGTCGTGACGATGCGTGGCATAACAGCGGCCTGTTGAATGCATACGATGATAGAAAGTAAAGAGGCAGCAACAAGTACGCGAGGTACAGCAGACGGATAAACGGCATAAGATAGGCCGTCGCAACATTGAGGCCGTTCTGGAATTTGCTCTCGCAGCCGTTGTGGGTGAGAGTCAGGGAACTAGTTCTCGCGCGCGTATAAAGACCGTATTGACGTGCGCAATAGACTGCAATAAAAAAAAACACATTTTGTTATTTTTTTAAATTTTTGTCAAGTGCAATTTTTTCGACATTTCCATTCAATTTTGTTCAAGTTTCGATCGAATATTTTATATGCCATAATTTCATTTCGTGGAAAATAATACTGATTCAATTTCAAAGCAATTTGACTTTGATCGAACAGTAATTCGTTTTTGTAAGTTCAGATTTAAGTAAATATTTTTCGTAATATCAATGACGATGTTCTTGATTACAATTTTTTCTATATTAAATATGAAACGGTACAACTTTTACGATCAATATTAATTTGTTTTTGTTAGTTTAGATTTATGAGAATATTTTTAATGTCAAATGATGATGTTGATTATGATTTCATGTCTAAATATAAGACGGAACTATTACGAAGCTTTTTTTATTTATAAAATATGGGATACAATAAATATCCATTTTTGTTTAAAAAATAATATTATAAATACTGGGAACATGTTTTCAACGAGGTATAAGACGATAAAAACAATAAAACGTGAAAATAAGTTTGCGATGGGACGAACGTACTCGTGTACAAGATGTCAATAGTTATGTTTATCGTGGGCGGTGCTCTAATTTTCATACAAATTGTATTATTGTTCACGAAGTCGGTCACACGGAAGGAGCTGCAAGCGATATGTTTTGCAAGCGCAATGATAATAATTTTCAAGAACAGCTGTCATCTCCGGTTGTACACGCGGCGCATGCGTTACATAACGCGCGTCTTCCCATTTCATTATCATCGGCGCGCGGTTTTTAATAACTCTACCGCGGGGCGGTAGTGGACAAATGGAAAACGTCCATCACTTCGTGCCGGAAAAATGTGTTTGTCGTTCATAATCGTCGCAGCCCGAAACTATAAATGTCCCCGGGCGTTTACATATTTATATAATTTCTCGGCGTGACAATTTAATGATCGAGCCGTGCAGAAGCCTGCGAGAAGGCTTATGCAATTCCAATATGCACGCCGTTTCGAAGATAAATAACGTTTAACAGGCGAAACGCACTTAATTACGTTGTAATAAATAATGGCACGAGTCAGAAGGGAACTCGCGCGCTTCAAGATGAGTCGAGATGGAAGAAGATGAAGAAAAAGAAAAGAAATAATAAAAAAAACCTCGCTGAATAATTTGTCAAAATGAACGTCCACGTTGATTTCTAATGAAACCTCTCTTCCTGCACGATTATTTTCAGCGTACATCAGAAAGTCGCGCTCGCATGTTTACAACATCTCCACGGTGCTTGGTTATTTTTATCTTTTCGAGATCTGTTGGCTTTTGTCAAAGCGTCGTTCGCGAAGGTTAATCGACGATTAGAGTGGAACATGCAGCATGTATCATCGATGACCACTCAGATGTCCACGGCGATGCACGTTTTCTGCTGGGTCATTCGTGGGTTAATGAATGTACCGAGCCGGACGGCCATTAAACATTCGAAACTAACACAATTTTTCATTACAACCTTTTGCCGGCTTGTTCGAATCACTCACCGAGCAAAAATCGCTCGCAGTTATTTGGCGAGCAAGTTTCAATAATTATTTTCTCATTTCACGATTGAATAAAACATGACGCGAGATCAATCAATTGTCGATATCTCGCCGATTGGTGCGCGCGTGCAAACATCGTCGGATGAAAAACTCAATTTATTTTTGTTACGCTCGCGGACCAGTCGGATGTAATATTCACACGGACGAAGTGACTGCCATTCACGTCGGGGGTTCAAATGTTACACAAAAAACCGACGTTTGATTTTATTTTAATTTCGTAAATTGCAAATTCTGATGGGTGACCTCGGATGGATTTATTAACATGTTTTAGCGTTTGCGATCTGTATAGCCGCAGTGAAAATTGTCAAGTGTCTATCGCAAACGCAATTTTAAAAGCATATTTAAATGCATCAGCGCGTGTCCCCGTGTCGAATCACAGTACCGGGATAATTTCACCGCCATGACAGCCATCGCGCAAGAAGATAAATAGAAACGTTAGTTATTAAATCTCAGAACAATCTTTCGATCTGTTTCATTTGATTGGCGTATTTGGTCAGCCAAGAAACCGTGCATGAGTTTGTTTACATCGAAAAAAAACGATGGAATTCACGATAGACAGGCTTTGAGAATTAGAAAAAAATTTTTTTTCGCTAAGCGAGATTTATCTAATTGAGCTGACAATTGCTGCCATGTTTAAATTACTATCAAAGAGATTGGAAAGAGCTGAATAATGTTTTTCATTGATAAAAATCTTGCAGGGTTACTAAAAAAATAATGAAAAAAACAAAAAAACAAAATTAGTAGTTTTAATTTACAAAATAAAATTGCATGAATTGGTGTCACTGTTATTTTTGACGTCTATGAAGGACTATATATAACAGACACATTTCAATTCAGTTTGCCTGGTGACACTGCATAGAATTGTGTTTGGCTGTGGCGTTAATTGAATTTTTGTACTAATTAATTGTTTCTCCGCATTCCAATTAATTTTACGATTATTTTATGAATTAATTATCCTTGGGTCCTTCTGTTTCTTTTCTTGACAAAACGAGAGCTCGCAGAAAAAAGAAAAAGATCGTCTCGAGTTTCGCGAGCTGAAGTAAAACGTTGAAAAGAAAGTTGGAATTCCGCCGGTGCTTGGCATAATGCGGAACATAATTGGCTGAGATCACATCCGCAAACGGCATCGCGATTTTATCGCCTTTGGAGCCGATTTACATTTGCGTGCCGATAGCACTTGGTCAGTAGTATGCGTTTTTCCAAAGATGTGTTACGAACATATTTCATAGCTACGGGTTTTTAATTATGAACTCTAATTGCAACCATTTTTTTACATATCAAATTATATACCCAAAAATTTTAACTCATTAAATTTCCCCTGACTGCAAATTCCAACAGAAATATTTATGATAATCATAAAGAATATTGAACAACAAAAACGAAAACAAAACAAACGTGGTATAACATTTTACAAAATTCTATACATTTTTTCCGTTCCTTTTTTTCTTTTCACTTTTATAATTGAGTTAATTGATCCCCCATTGCCTGCAAGCAGTTTCTTTACAACATCAAACTCAAGTTAACATCAAACATAAAGATTTCGAAAACGACTGTTTTCTGCGATTCGTCAATGCATTTCGCTGAAACACGACAGGTCGGCGCGTCGTCGGACGTTTTTGCACGCTAAACCGTTACTTCAGTCCACTTACATTTTTATAATTTTTGTAGTAATTGGAGGATGAATTGTGGAACATGGTACGAAGCTATAAAATGCGCCTTTTGCATTTTATGACTTAACACGGTTTGATAAGTCAGACGCCGATGCAAAAGTCCGCCCTTTACATAACATTATCGCATCGGTGTGCCCATTGATCATCGCGCCAAATTACGAATGGTTGATGCAGCCTGATCTTACAAAATTTTTCGGCCCGTTTTTAGGCCGGAGATCATTTACGATTTATCCCGTTTACTGCCGAACGCAACCATAATTCCGATCGTTAATTCTGAACACCGCTGCGTATCATTTATATCGGAAGAAAACGAAAGCAAAAACCGACTAATAAGGGCGCGTTTTTTATCCTCTCCTTCGAATCTGTCATTTTCATAATCGATTTTTTATCCGCTTTTTGTTACCGCCAAGAGACGCTCACTTCAGCTTCGATGTCCCGTGCTCTTGCTTTTTTAACGTTCATTTGACGGTAAATTTTTCATCCGTTCATTAACTTTCTTTTCGTGTAAAACTATTTGTTGAGAAGAAATCGACGGTGCGCACCTTGAATGGGGCATTAAACAGCTACTTTGCCATAAAAATCATCAAAATGATATCGAGATCGATCATTTTTCCGATCAGCGAGAAGTAACAAAACAGAAACTGTTACAAAAATCGGATCGGCCGATTTTTGAATTAGCCATTTGGAAATGACATAAAAATATCCGCGGAGGTATAAACTTTCCATCGTAAAATGATATGCTTTCGTTATGAAACGTCCACGCGGATAAAAACAAACGGCGTCGATACAATAAAAACGGCAGATTGAATAAAGTAACAAAATGCAAAGTTTATTAGCCGTCGGAGGTGCTAAAGAAAGGGTTCGATTACGTTGAGAGTTATGTCCCCGGGAGAGGTGATAATTGAGCAGCGCCGAGCAGCGTGAACCAATGACAACGGTTCCGCAGATATTGTCAAGAGAAAAGCCCCTTGCCGTTGTATGCACCAATTAGTTATGAGCTGCGACTGATTTCGGTGCGCATTATAATAATGCGCCCATTGTTATTATGGTCGATGGAATCCATTTGTCACGCCACGTCTTGACATTTTGCACGCGGAAAGACACAACAAGAACGATTAAACGTGAGGGGTCACGGATGTTTTTGCAACAAAGAAAATAAATGCGAAAAAAAAATGAACGCAACAACAATGGCGTTAAGAAATTAAAAAATTCAATATCTGTGAAATTACAGATTTTATTGTTGCTCATATTTCTTCGGATTATACCGAGGCTCTAAAAACACTGCGCTCTTACTTGCATTCAGGATCCACTCCGGAGCTTTCACTGTTTCTTATTGCTCAAATCGTAAAATAATCTCTGTGCGCTTTTGAAAAACCCTCAGCTATTTCCAATTTATCAGTGCAACGTTGAATTGAAAGTCGAAATCTTTTTTTTTTCGGCCCAACGCACCACATCAATCATTTGGGTCCAATTTTTGATTCTCGGTTGCCTGCAAAAAAAAGGGAAAGTATAAATGAAGCATAATGCTCGTATACAATCGAAGAAATATTTTTGAATGAGTAATCTACGGCGATGGACCGTAAAGTGCAAACCGTGCCAGAGGGGCTATCTTATGTAGCATGTAGTTCGTGCATAATGCGAAACTACACACGCTAAAACTGTTGGTGGTCCGGTTCAATACTGATTTCGGTCAGGTTTGAATCAATGCTGCAACTCAGGTCTGGGCCGCGCGAAATCTTGTTCCATCGTCTGAGGCCCCGTTAGTCCGAGTTATGTCCTCGTGACTAATTGCGTTTTAATTGGCATCTATGTGCGTCACTGATTACCCGAACGAGCGGCTTTGCACAAATTTTTATCCGCTAATTGGCTTCTTTACGATTTCCCAACTGAAAATGTTCCATTTCGAGTTTTTGTTCGTTGCAAATCCAAAACCAAATCCACCTTGATGATGAATTCCATCGGATCAATTATGCGGTTTTTTAATTAATTTTTTGCAGCTTACAAAACCGTGATCCGTTCTGCGTCTCGAGCGCTGAAAAAAAAACGACTGATCAGAAAAAAGAAGGTTCTTGTAATTCACTTTTTGATTATTACAAAATGTTTTTGATGTTAATCAATTTGAAAAACACAAAATAAACATCTTATAAAGTTGTGCGACTGAAAATAAACTATAAAAAGAAATGTATAAAAATATGCTGACAAATATATGTTTTACATACTGTCAGTATGTTTATACACATTTCACAAATATTTTTCAACATGTGCATTTGATTGATGAAAGCATGACACGAAAGACTCGACAATCATCGTGTCGCGATTTGATACGACATCGGGCATGCATAATTCGATCCCATTGTCTGGCGTCTAAATCGAACTTAAATGTCGCACAATACCGCGTGTGTTTCACTTAGGTGAAGCTTTTCTTTGCCTTTCTACCTTTCACCTCTCGCTAAGAAACGGAATCCCGAGAAAACTGAGAAAGGCAGCCGTGACGAATGATCCTCGCACATTGAATCGACCAAGTTAGAGGCCACTTTCGACACCGAGGTCGCGATACCGAGTTCGACGAACTCGCGCCGATTTTTTACGGAAAACTCACTTATGTTGTCAGTCGTTCTGATGTCAGTTTCTCGCCTCTCCCAAACGCACAGTTTCATTACAACTTTTTTTTAATTAAAATTTGAGCTGAATGTAAGAAAAAATAATTTAAAACCAGATATATATGGATATTTTTGACTTATTGAAGGGCAACAAGTTGGTGGACGCTGAATCGTCGTTAATTTCAGGACAAAATTAATTGCATAGCCGAGCGCGCAGATGAGGCGAAATTTTAATAAATATCCATGTATCTTGTTTGCGCGGTTGACGCCGTAATGGACACCGGTATCGAACAGCAATTACTCGCGCGGGTCCCGTGAAAGCAACGGGAGGACAATCATTGCGCAACACTGGATAAACGAGAGTACAAAAGAACTTGGCTCGTCGTCTTGACACGCCCGGATCAACATTGTGTGCGTTCGATTTTCAGCTGCTCCACACAAGGCGAATTTGATTGCACCTGAAAAAGAAAATAAGTCAAATCCTTCAATGGTACCAATCGAAAATAAAATGAAACTGCATTTTGTCAAGCAAAGGTTAGTTTTAAATTTGAATACTGCGATGAAAAATATTGCGTTGATGAAATTCAAGATATGAGAAAATCACAAAGTTATATGAGCATAGTCACATTGAAAGATATATTACAGTTGACATCTGTCGTAATTTGAATACGTATATCATTTTAACTAGACTACATTTATGTTTCCCCTTCCATATCGGTCGCAAAAAAAAGTCTAACAAAATGTGTTATTTTAATTGAGGGGGATTTGTTCAGTGTCGTAAATTAAATTCTTGCTCAAGATAAAAGTTTTGCAACGTAAAAAAAAAAGTGAAAAATAATAATCAATCATTTATCAGATTTCAAACATTATCACCCGATCAAATTTTATGCTTAATCCTTGTCATTAATTGGTGGTCATTTTGACCTGGTTATGAGCATGAAATAAATCTATCAATTTTTGGTTGTCAAAAATTAGTTGTCACTTTGTGCAAAAATCGGACATTGTTGTGGAACTGAAACCAGTAAGTATGCAAATATAAACGTCACAAAATGAGAACAAAAATGCTAATTAGACGGACAATCTAAAATAAAGTGTCGGTCGGAAACACTTGACCTTATCAATCTTCTCCATCGATTTCTGAAGCGCCCAATTAATTTTATGGCACAAGGGAATTCAATAATTGCGAATTAAGTGCAATTAATTATATATTCCGCAAATTGTTGACCGTGCATTAAACTCAATGGTTATTGCACGTCCAACTTTTAATGATACGCTTCTACAGATTAAGATAAGTTTAACCCGGGGCCTGAAATCGTTTCGACTCTGGTACGTGATATTTTTGTGTCTTTATTGCACTGAATACTTTCTGACAGATACTCTCGTTTCACTAACCCAAGTTTTTCGTGCATTCCAGTTGGGAATTTAAATCAATTTTTTTGTTTCAAATAAAAACATCCAATGGGGGACACAAAAATTTTTTTTTTCTGCTCCTGAAACTTTTTTTGATTGAAACGTTACGAATTAAACGTGATTATAAAAACCGAAAACAAAGATGATGCAATTTGCAAAAAAACGATCCTTCACGAATGGAATCATGATTTCACTGTTTCTTTCCATTCTTTTTGAATCTCTGCTTCCCTGTGAAACCCGGATGCCGATCCGTAACGCTGTAATAACGCATCGCCGGAGTAGAGTTTCGCCATTAATGACAGAGGCGCAAGAATATCCTACCCACAGTGTAAGCCAGCTTATTCATCCTTCGCGATACCACGTTGATTGCAGCTGAATAACGGTTATGGTGCATAGTTACAAAGTACCGCTTTGCTAGTTGACGCAGTCGCCGTAGACCCTTACCACCATTACCTACTACCTTACTGACTGGCAAAGCCGTTGCGTTTACATGTGTTTATCATAGTAGTACACCATTGTTACTTAGTTCGCTCAACTTACCAGTCGACTGCGTGCCGTTACGTTCGACTTAATGACAGCGTTCGATGTGTTGATGAAACGTACAGTTTGTAAACTGCTGTTTCGCAAATTCTGATCAAACCTCTGTTTTCGCATTCAAATCTGTTCCAAGTTTTGCACACAAGGACAACATTTTCGAAATAGTTGCAGGTTCAACTTCGCTTACGTATAGTTTTCATTTTTTGTTTATAATATCAAGTTTAGTTGACAGCTTTGAAGACTCATTCTGATGATGTGAATTTCAGTTTTTATCGGTTTTCTCATTTTTCATTCGAGCAATTTTGACCACCATTGCCCAAGCAGAAAAATATATTCTGGTTAAATATAATCATATATGATCCATCGATATTTTATATAGCTCATAGTTATTATATAATATAGGCCATATTGTAGGGTCAGGCGGGGTAAAAGTGATCTGTCTTTAACGACGTATATTTGCTGGTTATTTTATTTCACATAACCTGTTCAATGAATTCTTGAATTGCTCATTTTATGGACGAATTAAAATTTTGCAATTAAATGTCAATTGTGTAAACTGAGTTGATCATTTACCCACTGATCATTTACCCTCCTGACCCTATATAAATACATAATG
>JAAMPD010001011.1:0-31489 GCA_025266255.1 Trissolcus basalis
ATTTAATATAATTTATATTAAATTTTACTAAATAAATACTAAATAAAATATTAAAATTTAATATAATTTATATTAAATTTTAGTATTATTAATAGTAGAAATCGCCTTCACAAAAGTATATCACTACTTTATGATTTTTAATACTAAAATTTAGAATATCATTTCTCTCCGTGTAATAAAAAAAACGTGTTAGAACATTAGAAAAAAAAATAGTCTCGAATAAATCATTTATTTTGATTGTTAGAATTCTAAAAATTTAAAGATATGTTTTTAATATAAAAAGTTATTAATTTGTAGTTAATCAAAGAAGAAAATGTGGCAGCGGTTGTCTCGATGAACGAGGACTATGAGTTACAATTATTTTCGAATACCGCAGAGGTGAGCTTTTGAATTATCAATATTTTGGTGTATATTTAATATATTTGTTAAACTGGTTTGATATTTTCCAGGGCTGGAAGAGAAATGGAATTCAATTTCTGCAGCTCTCAACGACGGACATTTTTGAAACTCCGTGTCAGGAGAAGCTCAAAACCGGCGTGAATTTCATCAATCAGTTTCGAAAAATCGCGACGAATTGTGACAGCAATGATAACAGAATCAGTGGCACGGTTTACGTGCACTGCAAAGCAGGCAGAACGAGAAGCGCGACTTTGGTCGGATGTTATCTTATGCAGGTAAAAATAGATCTGGTTTACAATAATAGTTGAGGTGTGAAGATCACAAAAGCATAATGTGAAATCATTCTTTAACTATTTTTTCCTTCTTTTTTTGTCAGAAAAACGGATGGACGCCAGAAGAGGCGGTGGATTTCATGAGATCAAAAAGAGAACATGTGTTGTTGCACACTCCCCAGTGGCACGCCCTTCGAATATTCTACGAGAACAACGTGCAGAAGTGATTTTGGACTGTGAATAAAAATTTTGTAAATAACGTTATCTCACTTTTCCGATTTTTTGAGATGCAGCGCGGCAAACTTTGACGCCTCGGCGATACACTTGTCGACGAGGACCTTCATCTCGGTGTTTGAGATCTTTTTGGTTTTCATATTACAAGTCTCTTTGTTGCTTGTGCTGGTTGGCTGCGAGTTCAGGATCGGCAACACGGTTCTCATCCAGGACTGGGCGTTGAATTCATTAGAGATCTTTTCCTGAAACGAACATTGTTTTTAGCAAAATTGTAAAAACGAAAAGAAATTGATCATATTTTTGTGACCGTTTTATAGAGTTGATGTGAATTCTATCGATTCAATGTGGACCTGAATAAATGAATTTTAATTTTACAGTGTTTGAATTTTACTTTTGGTACACAGCATCGCGCCTCGACAGTTCCCTGACTGTAGGCGATTATGAACACCGGGATATTTGAGTATAGTTTAGTAAGTTTAGGAAGAGGAAAAGTGTCCAGGGTGCCACCATTCGGCCGGACATAATGAACAACAAACGGCAATGCTGAAGACTGCAATATTTTTTTCATTTCCGCTTCAATGGAATTTCTAAAAAATGATACAAACATTAGTTGAAAAATTTTTTTTAATTTTCAGTTTGAAATGTATTTTGAATACCTGATGGCTTCTTTTTCCTTCAACTCTACTGCCTTCTGCAGCTCCTCAATTCTCTTCATGCAACTTTGCACATCCACATACGATACAGGAGCCTTGCTGTTTTTGCCTTTCAGCTGAACCTTGATCTCGTGCAACAGTTTGTTAAAGATTTTTTTGTGCACCGAATTCGTACTGTTCAAAAATTCGTTCTCCATGTTCATCAACTTGTTGGAAAAATGTTCACCTGCTATTTTGGCTTGCTCTGCCAGAGGCCCGACTGCTGCTTTTATACTGCAACTTACACGGCCTTCAGATTTGATGTTCAAAATGCAAAAATGGTTTAGATGGGATGTGTTCAGAACATGAGTACCACAGCAGGCTTCCCTGGAATTCAAGTTCAAAAATGAGAAACAATTCAATGTTGTTTTCATTTCAATAATGACAAAATTAATCTGGACGTTACTTTGATTTCAGACTATCTCCGTCGATTTCCACAACTCGAATTTTTTCATCGGGATAAATTTCGCCAGGAATGGTGACAATATCATCAGCAGCGAGCAATCGCAACATGTCAATTGTTTTTGTTTGAACAGGAATTTTTTCCTTGATGGTATCATTGACAAGTTGTTCAATCTTCTTTGCATCTTCGGGATTTAGTTTGTTGCCAAATATACTGCACTCGTAACTGAGTGAATCTTTTGATACAGAACTTCCTCGCTGCCCAGTCACTGGCAGAATTGTTTTTAATGCTGCGTTGAGTAGGTGCGTTGCTGTGTGGTGTTTCATGAGACCCAGACGTTGGGACTCGTCGATCATCACTGTACACTCGTCACCCACTTGTACCTCAAATTCGACATTACTGAAAACAAATTTAAACAACATGGTAAACATATGATAAAGTCAAATTTACTCAGTTGTGATTTTTCGTTTTGCAAAGTTAATAACGTTACTTTTCATTCTTGATGACAAAATGTCCGATGTGAAAAACGTAATCGCGAATTTTGCGAACTTCTTTGATGGCAAATAAGAGTTTGTTGATCAAGATGTATCCTTTGTCTGGCGACTGACCACCTTCCGTAGCATAACAGGGTGTTTCGTCTAACAAAATTGCTACTGTTGTTGTGGGATTTATTATTGCTTCTCTCTGCACGACATTTCCACTTTGCGCCACAGTTGCCTCGACAATCAACTGACTTTCGTCGAAAATTTGTAATCCCGATTGTGACAATAAATTATCTAAAGTAAATTGTCAGATGTTTTGAAATGTTATATTATTTTATGTAGCATACAAAATATTAATGAATTGCTTTACAAAACAGGAAAATTTGTTTTGTTTTTTAATTTTAGAATAATTGATTTACCTTCAACTACTATGTCCAACAATTTACAAGTTATAGCAGGAAACTTGTACTCATTGTCGTAACTATAAACATACTTATAGGAATCATTCGTTTTTGGAACTTTGTTTCTAGTCAGAACATCCAAAACACCCTCAGGGATTAAATTTTTCGTAATCTTGGTATGCTTGAGTCGAGACAATTCTTGCATCTTGTCGAGTTCTTTTTTGAAATCCTCAATGTCGAAATTTAGCGACTCGAGTTTTGCCAGTTCTGATATTGTTTCTACGTTTAAACCGTATGTATCGTAAAGTCTATATGATACTTCACCGGAAATCGTGTTCATATTTGAACTGAAAACAAAAAGAAAAACTATTGATTTCCATTTGATAAATTGTGTTCTGATTTTTATTAATGACATCATTACTTTGATTTCAGTTGGTTTTGCAGTTCTTTGTACGCTGGTATCAAACCAGGAGTTACTTCAGAAATCGCTGCCAGCTGTGGACGATTTTTCACAATCTTTGCCCATTCACTATCAGTTTTATCTCGCAGTGATTTCAAAATGTCTTCTTCGTAATGAATTATGCTCCGTACCTAAAAAATTAATTTTATTAATGCATTACTATTAACTTTGACTTAGAGAATTAAGTAAAATATTTCGAATATAAAATTGTGATGGCAATGAAATTTTATCCACTGCATTTTAAGAACCTTGTTAATATTCTTCTCCAGCTCCGGATAAGTTTCTCCAAGACTTTCCACGACTCTGTACGACAGTTCATTCAGCAGTCCATTTTTGCGAAAGATATTTTCACTGACGTTGATTGCCTTTCGCAAAACTCGTCTCAGCTTCGGACTAAAAACATTAACAATTTATACTTCATTATTAAAACTTGAATGTTTAATCCAAATCATTCATCATGGAATATTTACTTTTGGTCCGGCATAATTCCATCGGACAAAGCAACAGTGATCATCCTAGCATGATCAGCTAACAATCTATAACCAGTATCCATTCCATTTTTATCAGCCGAGCCAAACCTGCCTTCATATTTAGGAACCTTGGCAAAATTTTCAATTGCGAGAAATAAATCCTGGAAGAGGTCTGTGTCGTAATTGGACCTTTTGTTCTGAACCACAGCCAACAATCTCTCAAATCCCATCCCCGTGTCGATGTGATGTTTAGGCAACGATGTGATGGAACCGTCTGGTAATCTACAAAATAAAACGTCCAATTATTATACCAATTGAAGCAATATTCTAATTTCAAAATTCTTTTATTCTAAATTTCTGAGATGAACTATTTTTTAATTTTGATTTTGAATTCGAACTGAAACCTTTGGTGTTGGATGAAAACGATATTCCAAAGTTCAGTCAGGTCGGCATGACCTTTGTTGACCCTGTCTGACTGATTGGTGGGTAACTTAGCATGGTCGATATGAATCTCAGTACAGGGTCCACAAGGACCCGTCAGACCCATCTCCCAAAAATTGTCCTTCGTCCCAAAGGGAAGGATTCTATCCGAAGGAACCCCCAACTGTTTCCAAATCTCTTTGCACTCCAAATCCGGCCCGATTCCTAACTGGTCATCTCCTTTGAAATACGTAACGTACAGGAACTTCTCCTTTATTCCAAAAGGGCCTGTCAACAATTTCCAAGCATACTCGCAAGCTTCTTTCTGTAATCATGAAAAAATGGTTTGAAGGAAACTTAAAAAAAAAGAAAACACTTTTGTTTCCTTGGTAGTTTTAGTGACGCAAAAAAGTATGTGTAATCTGACTTTGAAATAATCTCCAAAAGACCAGTTTCCCAGCATCTCAAAAAACGTATGATGGTAAGTGTCAGAACCGACTACGTCAATGTCATTGTGCTTTCCTCCAACTCTTATGCATTTTTGGGAATTTACAGCTCGCAAAGCCGGTGGATCGTTCAGGCCTAGTAAAACTCCTTTAAACTGAAATCAAATACAACTTGTTATAGAATCTGTTTCAAAATTATGAGTTCAGTCAGGGTAAGAGTGACAGTCTGGGTAATTGTGGACTCTACAACTCTTTTGGACTCTCAAAATGTATGTTTTTTTGTTAATCATTAATTAAAAATTAGCAAAAAAATTAGAAATGAAATTAAAATTGTGAAAAATTGAATGAAAAGTTTTGAATACACAATTCAATTATTACCTGATTCATACCGGCGTTGACAAAAGGAGTAGTTGGATCATTGTAAGGAACAACAGGACTGGACCTCACAAACTCGTGACGATTGGTCTGAAAATAATCCAAAAACTCCTTCCTCACAAACTTTGCATCCTTCACTTTAGTGACATAAAATCGCCTGGACAAGTTGCCCTTCCAAAATTTCAATCTTATCCTCAGCATCTTGAGTCTATGTTTTAGGTTAGGCTCAAAATTTGCACACACAAACTACTCCAAAAATACCAAACGAAAATCCATCCCATTTTCGTAGACAATATCAAATCACAATCCCATTTTTATTCTCTTTCAGGAGTGTCATTTTTCAGCTCAGTCTAAAATGACTCCGAAAAATATGTGTTGACATGTTGTCCTCAACCTTTTAAATACTTTGATTTGACAGAAGAAAAAAAAGTTGTATCTTTTTATTGATTGAGTTGTTTGATTATTTTTGTACGTTTGAATTTTTTGTGTTTTGTTTTTATTGTTATTGAAATTGTCACTTGTAAATTTTGTCGGTAAACGAAAATCACATGTTTACATAAAAGAGCACAATGATTTGGCGCGCCTGCGCAGATCCATACTCCGGAGATATTATAAACATCGCATATTCCGAGTGACAACTGTCAGATCCGAAAAAGTCTCCGCGAAGAATAAGTGACAGGGTGGAAATCTAAAGTAATAAAGCTTGAATACTAGATTTACGAAGTGAATCTAATCAACATGATGCTGCACAAGATGATCGCAGCGAAACCGTGCAGGATGTGCGGCAAAGAGAATTCTCAGGGGACGGATTTGTTCAGTGACAAAAATAAGGGATCTGTTTTGATTTCTATGATCGATAAGTATTTTCCCAAAGATGTAAGTCGGATAATTTTGTTATGGTAAATTAAAACCAATTATTTCAGAGAATAAATAGAGGTTCAAATTTAATCACTGGTTTCGTTTTTTAGGTTATAAATATCTCTGTCACTGATGCGTTTTCCAAATACGTTTGCATTGAATGCGAACAAAAAGTTTGTTTGTTCGATGAATTTTATGCTATGGTTGCGAATATACAAAAACAGCTGATTGCTCCGACATTGGTTATGGATTTTAATGAGGTATACAAATTTATTTACAAAGCTATCCTTAATGTGTAATAAATGTACTTTATTTGTTTGTGGTTTTTAAGTTTCTTACATTATCATTGTATTGAAATTTTGTTAATTGAAAATGTCTAATGAAAACTGACTAGTTATTTTTGTTTAGGATATGCTGGGCAGGTTTAAAGAAACGGATACAATTTCGAAGCCAGTGAAAAACTTGTTAAACATCCAGGATAAAAGGAAATACACATGTTTGATATGTGGAAAAGGTTTTCGGTGTCAGGCACACTTGAACAGACACAAACGTATCCATACTGGACAACGACCTTTCGTCTGCAATGTAAGAGATTTTGGTTGTCAACAAATTCAGAAATAAGATGAAAATTACTCTAAAATGAATTTTTATATTATTTTGCTTGCTATTTGGTTGTATTTTTTTATTTCAATGTTAATTGAAAAATAATGTATTCTGAACAGATGATTTTTTCAGATTTGTCAGATGTCATTCAACCAGCAAGAGATCCTGACTAAACACAAAGAGTGTCACGAGGGAAAGAAACAGTTTCAGTGCGAACACTGTCAGCAGTGTTTCCGACACAAAGTGTCGTTAAAGTCGCACATGATCAGTTTTCATATGGAACTCGAGCAGTCGATCACAACTCGGCTTTGCGGGATGCCAAACCAGTCGCTGAGCTGCTCGGAGTGTGGAAAATTGTTCGCGACAAAGTACAAGTTGCAGCGACACACTCGTCTGCATACCGGCGAACGGCCTTACCAATGTCAGTATTGCGACCGCTCGTTTTCCCAAACTGGCAATCTCAAAAACCATCAGCTCAAGTGTCACCAGATGATCTGTCCGATGATGCCTCCTCAGCCCCAGGAATTGGCTCCGAGGATCCCCGAGCCTCTGCCAGACACTATGAACACCTTCCAAAATATGTACCTGATGGACAGCGACCTTCAGAACACCCTAAATGAGACTATGAATTCCACAGATCCTACTACCTCATATCTCGACAAAAGTTACGAGAGCTCGATTTATATAGATGATGAAATTGAGACTATGCTAGAAAACGATCTAGGGAACTTGGATCAGCACAAATTTGGCAGCTCACAGGAGAAGGTTCCCTTGTGCTTGAAACAACCAGAAACACCAGAGCTGCTGCACAGCTTGCTGTATGACGAATGAATAGGGACGTTTTTTGAGATCTCGTTTTTGTTCAGTTGTTCTTTTTGATTTGGTATTGTGATTGATTAATTTCAGATACTTTCGCACAAGACTGATTATTTATGTCGGTTATTTCTATATCCTATTTTTATATCCTATTTTTTATACTTTAATACTCGTTGAAGTGGAATTGATTAAGGAAATGCGAAGAGCTCGTTCTCGTAGAAAAATGAAGTTCTTAAAACAGACGATTTTTTTAGGACGTCTGTCTAACAGTGTAACTAGTGTAAAATGTTTGTAGCAATGTCGCAGATTTCAATAAAGAAATAGGCACAAATTTTCCCGATTCATTCTACTTTATTATCCAAAGTTGAATACATTTGTAAACTTAGATTAACAAAACAATGTTCAAAGAACGCTCAGGATTAAATAAAATATAAATTCGCATTAAAAAAAGAGATAACAAGGCAAAGAAAAAGCAATTAGAAGAAAAAAAATTGAATTCCATAATTGGCATGGAAAAAAAAGAATAAGAAATTCATATAAACGGTGCGTTTTTTTTTCTTCAAATAAGTCGATATAATGTGTATATTAAACGTATAGCTAATTAAATAATATAAAATAGTACAATCTTCAAAATTTCTTGGTATGAAATCACTTATGGTTTGCAAATGCGTTGCAGCACATTTTCGTTTATTATATTCGACTTGAGCCAAGCAAATTCTTTTTGATTCAGTATCAATCAACGTTGCTGTTTAGACTTGACATTATAAACCCATTTCCTTTATTTCATTTTCATTTTTTCTTTTTTGGACTCAAGGAACTTTTCTTTAGTCGTTCATTGCACGATATGAAACTAATACCATTTACTTGTTACATACATACGGATAGTTAAGCACAATCTGAGGAAGGGGATACTTTTTATGACAATGAGTTAATTCTATTTCCATTTACTTTGTAGTTTTTATCATAGGACATTTACTTTGTAGTTTTTATCGTAGGAATCGCTGACGCAAAGTCGTACGTTCAAATTCACACGAGAGAAAGAGATAGAGAGAGAAAAAAACGAAGAAACTATAAATGTCGAGTGAATGATACAACTCACACAGAATTGAACTGAGTAAAAATAACCCAGACTTTTTGCAAATTGACGTCGTTTCTTATACCGTTGTAGTCTAGCACAAACAAACCTACTATTGTCATCTTTAGAAACTTCGAGATTCGCCATAAGTAATAACTTCGAACACTTCGCAGATACGATAAAATGTTAAACAAACAACGAAAATGTTAAATCATCATCAATCGTTAGTTGCTTGTTATCAAGTATTGCCTAATCGACGATAAAACGCAAAGATATCGCTCGACCACCATTCAATCCTCAGATCACAAAATTATCATCACATATGCAAATTCCTACTTGATCTCATCGAAAAGAAAATAAACTAAAACAAAAATCACCAGGTTCTCTCGATTAGAAGCAAAGGAAAAATGGGTTGCATTTTAAAAGCTAAAAGTTTCAATTGAACGTACAAAATTCAGATGTCCAATTATTTGGACAAGATTAAAAACTATTCTGACAATTTCATGATGGTCGGCTGATGTTCACATCTACTGAAGGATGGTGAGTTGGCCATTCGTAGTGGCGTAGACAATTCCCTGGCCAGGCTGTGGTGCCCAGCGGATGCAATTGAGACTGATGTAACCCGGGCCCTCGCTGCTCTGCATCAATTCTCTGAGGAGCACCATGCTGCGCTTGTTGGAGGATGGCACTTTCGCTAGGTAGCCCATTACCATCTCGGTAATGGACTGCGAACAGGTCATGTCGTAAATACAGTGCTCGCGACGCATCTCGTCACGTCGACTTCTGAGCTCCGGTGTGTCAGGTGGTCCGGGGAAGGAGGCCGGCTTATTCTCCTCCACGCAAGCCTCTTCGTGAGCGAGACGGTAGATCTGCGCCATGGGCAACTGGCGATTGTGCGTGTGCGTCGCAAGACCTACCAGAAGATGTTTATTCGTCGGTGAGAGCGAGACTGAAACTACTGCCTGGTTCGTCTGGGTGGAATATACACGCTTGCCTAAACTCTCCCATTCCAAACTGTACACTCCTGTAAATTTCAAAAACAGTTATAAACAATCGTTTTAATTTTCAGAATTTTTTAAATTGAAACAATCGATTTTGTGGTGAAAATTCTTGCCTAAAGTGGTCCAGGGATGAATCCTGCCAGTTGGCAGTGATGTTGCCAGTAATGTTCCGTCCGGTGAGATATCGATACTGGCATCGTTGTGTATTTTACATTCACGCACGACTACGTTCTTTTCATCTGTAATTAAAAATTTAAATTATCAGTTGTTTTTTACTAATAATATAAAAACGAATAAAACTTTTCATTACGATCTGAAATAGTCGGTATGTCTCGTTTGGAAAAGTCCCAGGCTTGAACTCTGTAGCAGTGTTGTACTTCTATTCCAGTAAACGCCATGGTTGTTGGGAGGTGATCTATAGAGAATGATAACAAGTCATAATTAGAATCAAACAATTCAAAAAAACATTATTGTGTATGAAATAATCAAAAAGGTTACATTGAATTTCCACATCTTCTCCATCTTCGTTGCTTCTTTCAGTTAGAGGGTCTGGTCCGAAGTATGATCCAAGCAATGTTCCATGTCTCGGAAATCGTCCTATCAAAGGTCCTATCCTGTGTGATAGGCTTCTTTGCATGTGACGATTGGCCAGGTCCTGTTATAAAAATTCCCAGACATTTTATAATGAATAATAATAAACGTCATTCAATTAACTAATATCAAGGTAGTTCTAGCCATGTACAATTCCAACTCCTTATTCTCTCGCTAGAACTATCTTGAAAAGTAATTAAAATTTCAATTACATCTCGATAGCGTTCATTCGAAAGATTGTGTCTACTGAGATTATATCTGCTCGTGAGAAACTCTAAAGTAGTGATAAGAAATTCACTCATAGAATTTCCAGGCGAACTCGCCGGCACGTCATTGACAGGGAACCCATTGATCTCAACAACAGGAACGTTGAATTCCTGTCTGCGAGCGTCGTTCTCACGTCCGTTGTTGTTGGAATTCGATTCTGAGTTTCGAAGTTCTTGATACTGAAGACGAGATTCTTGAAGACGAGATATCAAAGAGTCTATCGCCCGTCTGTTCAGAATTTCCAATCTATCCCTTTGGCTGTGTCTATCCAAATCCCCGAACCTCGAAGGTCCTCGGATTCGCCGGTGCGAGATGGGCAGGAACGGGGGTGGATGATGGCATGCATTCGAAATGGGTAATCGGTGGCAAACCGGACAACGTGGCATGACGCTCCACCTCGGTAGAGCTTGCACAAACGCGTTGAACCGCGACGACCAGATGTTCCGATCCGTGTCTTGGCCTAAACATAAACATCGAACCAATCATTTCCCTTTAACAAATTTCATATATTCATATCCTGAAAATTATTAATCATATCTCAACTTACCATTCTGACTGAGTCTTTCCTGCTGGATCCTTCGACAGATGAGCAAAATCTGACGCAGTCTCTGCATCGCTCTAGAGCTCTGTTGACTCCCCTCATTGTCCCCATCTCTCTCACCTTCTCCTCTGAACCTCCTCCTCACAATCTCAGCCTCTTCTTCCCTCCTAAGAAACTCGTCCATTCTTCTCGCAGAATCCCTCGGATGTTCCGCCATCTCTTGCACTCTCCTCTCCACCTCCTCTCTTCGTCTCCGTATTCTCTCCACAATGCTCTGTATCTCCTCCGAGAGGTCGTTCTCAGAAGACGACAATGTGGGGCTGACCGAAGCTCGAGCTTCTTCTACCACATTCTCAGTACTGGTGCTCGGCTGACTGATATTTGAATTATTTTGAGTGCTTCCCGAGCTTTCCGTTGGGGTCGACTGACGAAACCCGAAGGCACGGCAGGCCATACTGGTCCAGTATTTGTGAGAGTAAAAGGGCGATCGTCTGGCAGCACGCTTCGTTCCGGACCTGGTTGAGGGCTCGCAGGAAGTGCTTGGTGATTCTGAAGCTGTTGGTTTGGCATCGTCCGATGTCTTGGCCCTTTTTGAAGAGTTGCTGGAAGTGTTTGGGCCGGAGTCTTCACTCTCAGAATCTGTGTCGGTGTTAGTGTTGACAGTACTCGGGTTGGGGTTTGGAGGTTTGGGCGTCGTCTCACTCTCGCGAATCGGAGACTGTTCTATTAGAAGTTCCGTCAACTTCTGTCCGAGTTTTGAAAGCTGAGAAAGTCCTGCAAATTGAAGATGCAAAGATGGTCAAGATTTTTTGGTTGGGTTGGACCGTGGGATACAAAATTTAAGGTAACTCACGTTTTATCAGATCCAAAAAAGCCTCGAAGGAGTCAACTTTAAAGTTATCGTCGTCGTGGAAGAGGTTTTTCAACTTGTAAAACCACAAAGCTAGGTCAATTCTGAAATTGTGCAAACGAAATTTGAAGACATTCATTTGAATTTTTTCTGATGAAGTGTAAATAATAATTGTAGAAGATTTTTACGAAGAATTTTTAATTACCGAGTGGAGAGGGCAAAAAATGAGATACGGATGAAAGAATCATCGACGCGTACTATTGCGTTCGAATTATTATGTAACTTTTGAGTTACGCTGGAAAAGAAGTTTGAAATATTGTCCAACACGGAATGGATGTTGTTCGAACCGCTGGTCGTGGCAGAAGAAGCCATCCTTCTTTGAATGAGACGACGTTGGAACGACGGCCTAAATCCAGTCGGTAACCCTGACAGCCTATCGAAATTTAAAAACCAAATATCAAAATCCAGTCATTGTTTCTTCTTCCATTATACCTCATTCATTCTCACCTTGTGTAAACGTATCTTCCATTTCTACGTTCCCTCTGAAACACACATCCCCCACTTGTTCGAAACATGTTATCCTGAGTTGTAGCATTTTCATCTGAGGTTGCCTCAGAAGAAGAAGGCGGATTTGAATTCTCAGAACTTGAGGTAGAGGCTTCGGTTCCATTATTACGTTGAAAATGTCTCGTCAACAGCTCCTCAACTCCATCCGTGAAGTTCGTTTGGCGGCTAGTGGACGGTTGGGTCTTTTCACAATTCCTCATCATGTTGTGTCTTAAGATGTTGATGGACAACATGAGAAAGCTACTTATGCATCGCGTGTTCAGTTCCTTGGCTAGGTTTTCAGGTGTTTGAGGAACTGCAGGGGCGCCAGTCGGAGTACTTCGACTTGGTCCACTACCAGATTGCTTTTCACTTTGATTATCCAAACGTAACTTGAAAATACGAGTTGTGTCTGAACTGGAGGTCGAAGGCTGATCCGATTCCGAGCTGGTGTTAGCAGTTGCATCTTGGCTGGTACTTTCATTTCGCATCAGTTGTTGGACCCTATTTTCGTATTCCGCGCTAAGGTTCTGAAGTTCTATCCACATCTCGGTCATGAACCGAAAATTCCTCACGTTGCTGTAAAACGAACCATCTCAATTAGAGAGAATACAAATATATTTTTTTAAATGTATACAATAATTCTCATCATTTGAAATTCGTACCGTCGTTCTCTTTCCGCATCCAAAAGCACTCCAAGATTGTCGGATGTTTCATTTTCATTTGACGCAGTCGGCAGTCTTAAATTTCTGACACTATCGGTGTTTGTTGCCCTACTGGTGCTGTTTTCAGAAGTTTCAACTCGAGTTAAATCAGGATCACTCCTGCTCGTGCTCGATCTTTGATCGTCCAGCCACTGCATCGCTGTGGGATCGTCGACCGATGATGTCTGTTTGTTATTATATAAAAATCTGGAAATCATAAAAATTAAAACAATTGTTGTAGTTTTGATCACGTTGATCTCAAACCAATAACCAAACAAGCTTACTTTCGCGTATCCGTCTTCTCGGACGGACTCCTGGTGCTTTGCTCACTGGTCGTTTGATCGGAACTCCCTCGACTGGAACCTGGAACACTCTCAGTCCAATCGGGAAGACTGGACTCGTCAATCTGCGTCTGTTGATCCCTTGCTGCGGTATTGGTCCTCGTTGGTGGGTTGGTGTTGTTCTGATTTTGAGATGCTTGTTCTGCATTTGTCTCTCGAAGACTCCGGAAGGGAAAAAGAGGGGGCTGCTCGTAACGAATTGCACTCTCGGACACCGGAGACAACTGGTTCCGATCGACTGACGAGTTTTGCATGAATCTTGGAACCTGCAGGTCGGATCTGTGGACGTGTCGACATCGAGAACTGAAATTAGATATAATTAGCCGTTTCCTTAACACTGAGCTTATATTGATTCACAAAACAAAAAGCCGGTAGAACAAAAAATAAAAAAAAAAGGAAACAAAAAATCATCCTATAAAATCTACATCCTGGATCTGTTTATTTAAATTACCGATTCGATTCCTGAGAACTATAAAAACCATTTTCATTATTCCTATTTGAATTGTCCAGCTGGATCCAACGGCTGGTTCTTCTCTGATTACCATCACTTTGGCTCTCATGATCGGAATCAGAGTAACTATTTTCTTCAAGCAACCAGTAACCGTTTTCCGACTGTTCCCCGTTGTTTTCCTCGTTGACGGGAATCGGCTCGCGTTCACTAGGTCGGTCCTCCGGTTGGACGTTTCTCGGATTGTAATGAGTTTTATAAATATTCAGCATTATCTCCATTTGCCTGTACAAGTTCCGGATGTGATTCAGGATGTTATGAGTAATACCACGTTGTTGCGAGCGGAGCCTCTCCAAGGTTGCAGCATCTCTCTCGGCTTGGTCCGCCTGGTTTTGGCCCCGGGCGAACACACGGTTGTTGTGTATCTGGTGGATGTTTAAAGCGAGAACCTCACAGTACCGCCTCATCCAAGACGCGTGAACGTTGAAATTCGGCAAATTAGGAATGTTCGGAATATCTGTGAGACTGAAAACGAACAAGACGTTCAAGTTGAATGATAATTTGCAAGTCATGCGTAAAAATCGGAAATTATTTTCAACCTTTGTAGATGCGCTGCATAGTCATCTTCCTCCGAGGGATTGAGAGTAAAAATCATAGAGTGGTTGGCTCTCGGCTCAAAAGCCGATCGCGACGAGACGGTGAAGTTGTTCCAATTATTTGTTATGCCACTGTCGTAAAACCTGTTGATGATCGACTGGATCTCATTCTGGAGTGTTCGGAAGAGCAGACTCCTGCTGATGAACCTATAACGGATGTTACCGAGGATGACCTCGTCGTCAAGGCTAATGTTAGTGAATTCCTCGAGCATGTGAGTTATCGTCCGCCGAAAACGACAGTTATTAAGCATCGCGACTTCCAGTGCATGACGAATTCGCAGCGTCGTATTGTAATCCTCCACTCCGACCTGTGAGTTTCGCAGCGATCGATAGTACAAGATGAGTGCATCAAAGCCGATGTTTATGTTAGAAGTGCAACCGAAGATGATGCGCCAAAGTACTCGAAAGGGCGTGATTTGGCTGTTGTTGTTCGAGTTCTCACTCCCATTTGGAGACTCCGTTGAACTGTTTGAGTTCGTTGTTGATGACTCCGATGTGTCCATTGGATCCGTGCCTCGATCAGTCTAAAAAAGCAAATTCATTTCCAAGTTATTAAATTTTCAAAATTAATTTACTTCAACTAAGTTACTTTCGGTATTTTTGAATTGACATTAGATTGTATAACTTGTGATTTCACTTACAGTGCTTTCATTTTCAGATGCAATTAGTTGACTGCTGCTCCCATTGGATCTATCCTCTTCGGGTATCCTTTCAACGACATTATCCGAGTCTACATAATTATTTCTCCGAACTTCAATCATTGGCATGACGTTGCCAGCTTGCGGTGCTGGTGCGCGAAATGAGCGATGGAACACTTCGTGTGAATCTGACGAATCTCTCCTGAACAAATATTTATTTTTAATCATTTCGTTGTTTATTTTTAATCAATTCAATTTAAATTTCGTTATTACATTTTGATTAATTCAACATTTACTTTTCATTCATTTTTCTCAAGGTTTTACTTTACTTCAAGGTAAATGAGAAAGAAATGTTTACCAAAACGTAGGACGATAGCCTGTCTCTTCATCGGCGGGAGGAGGTTGGGCCATTGGTCTGCGAATGCCCGAATAATCACTAAGAGGAGGGAGCAGGGAAGAAATTCCACGACGATTCCACAGGTGAGCTGGCGGGGACATCATGTCAGGTGAAACTGGTGATCTAAACGGAAGTTCATTTCTTTGTAGGTACAATCATTTTTTTAATCAAGTATGAATATCGCTTGAACAATTGAGGTAGTTTTAGAATAATATAAAAATATTTTAAATCAAAACCCAAACCTTGCTCTGCTGCTTTGTTCCGAAGTGGAACTGTCTCTCGTTGATTGAGCATTTCTAATTCCAGTAATAAGTTTCCTGCCCATCCTATCGAACGCGACATATCTAGGAGAAAAAAAAACAATTAAAAATACATTACAAAACATAATAGAAATGAAATCTGACATTTGAAATCGAGAATTTTGATATTTACCTGACTTTTTCGTTAGTGGTACGCGCCACTGCAAAAGGAGTCGATTGGCTCCAATCCCAGAAATAAATCTCCTTGTTCGCTGCAATTACCAATAATCTCTCCGATGGGTGGAACGCCAGTGACGCTATCTCAGTGTACTCATTGCAGTTCCATATTTCGCTTCCTCCCTGAAACGTTGCAAATTCAAATCCCGAATTATTAACCAAGACTATGAAACTAAAGGTATTTATGATTTCAATTTTATTTCTGTATTGTGAACAGCTTGCAATATCAATTTCATTTAATCATATTTGTTTAGCAAACGTGGACAAAGCCGTCCGAAAGGGAAACAACATGCGATAACGCTGAGATATGACTCATTTTATTCAAGTCAGCTAAACAATTTGTAACACTTGAATATTCGTTTCACCTTCAAATCCCAAACTCTGACTTGTCCTCCCAGACACCCAGAAGCCAAGATATCGCTAGAAGAGGGATGAAAGGCGATGCACCAAGGAGTCCTCGGATGACCTGATAAAGTTTTAATATTTTTGCCAGTCATCAGGTCTGTGACGTAAATATTATGATTCCCGTGGGTCGAAGCGACTTTCCTCCTAAAATCAAATGTCTCGTTTAAGAAAATGTATTCAAAGTAAAATTTCCATTCGGTTTAGTTGTTTAGAATTTTTATTACCCATCGGGACTGAAAACCATCAAGAAGGTAGTCCTGGGCACTCCTGGAAGGTCGCATTTCTGTAAAAACAAAAGGATCAGGAAGTTTGTTTTGATTTTTGGACATATAAGTGCGAACCGAAAGTTTGAAACAAACCAATTCCGAAAGGTCCTTTTGGACTAAATGCGTCTCTGCGACAGTTTCTAAAGTTTTTGGTCCTGGCTTCAAACCACAATCTCGGAGCATTAAATTTTGTGAGATGTTTTTTGTTACACGCTCCATTTTGTCCACGTGGAATTTGTTTTAAATCTAAAAAATAAACAAACCATACAATTAGCTTTGCCGATAAAAATAATTGATGCCAGAATGAACAAGAAACGCTGTCTTTCGAATGGTTTCAAAATTTAATTATTTGTAAACAAACAAGTATGAGATTTTTTTTCCCTTGCAAAACAAGAAGACTGAAATTGAAGGACCACTTTCATTCCACTTGTCACTTTCAAAACAAAAAGACTGATTGCATAGAGAATCACACATAAAGGATTGATGTCAGCTCCCTGATGCAATAACAATTTTGATACCAGAATGAACAAGAAGCTCTGTCTTTCGAATGGTTTCAAAAATTTAATCATTTGTAAACAAACAAGTATGAGATTTTTTTTCCTGCAAAACAAGAAGACTAAAATTGAAGGACCACTTTATATTCCACCTGTCACTTTCAAAACAAAGAAGACTGATTGCATAGAAAATCACACATAAAGGATTGATGTCAGCTCCCTGATGCAATAACAATTTTACTTAACAAACACGCACAATTGCGGCAATTAAGACGCAGTACCATAAACGACAAGCAGCTTCTCGCTCCGTATTGATTTAACCCTATTTACCATTGAGGCTCACTGTAAAACCAAAAGTCGTTCACATCTCATTAACCGGTCGACGTAAAAACACACTCGTTGCAATTATTAATGTACTGCAAATTCACATCCAGAGTGAAAGAAAGGTCAGAGATAACACCTACTCCATTTTACACGTTTCCCCAGACCAATGTTTTGGCGATGAATAAATGCATGAAGCGTACGGGCATCCGTGAGATGTAAACAATATCATTTTAATTCAGTGGCTCTGAGGCAAAAACCGTTAACTCAATTTTCAAAAATTTCTCAAAGAATTTTTGCAAAATTTCAAACAACAAACTGGTCTTTCAAATGTTGTTCGTTGTGAGTATGATAACATTTCAATGAGTAACAACTGAAGAATGGAGCATTTAAAGGAATTATTCTCTCAGTGTAAACAATTAAAGGTGTGCATTTTTCGAGTGTTAAGGATGTAGTTTTCTGTTTTTGCTTGTAAGCCACTGAATTGATTGATTGATTGGTCGAAAATGCAGGCCAATTTTTTGCATCGGCACAAATATGGTCGACTTACGGGACGATCAGCAGTGCGGATTTTTCGTTCGTGTCATCGGGCTGGGAAATTTTGCGATGCTGTGACGAGCTTGACAATCGGGACAGGCGAGAAACTCAGCGAGCCAAAAAGGACAGATAGTAGTGGGGGAAAAACGATCGAGTATCCCGTTCGAGGGAGATTCGTGGCGTTGCGCGCGCGGATCAGTGGTCCTTGCGGCCGCGTGCCAGATGAACCACGCCGTGTCCTGATGGCACGCACCCTCACGCACCCCGCACTTTATTTCCAGCCGTCCAGGATGCCTTTTTCCATTACGTACATCCACACGGTGTTTTTCACTCACACACACCAAGACGCGCTGTCACGTGACTCACGGGCCACCCGAACAACGCGACGGTGGCGCCATCCGCGACCTGCCCTACGTGCGGGGGCGGATCCATCGACAGGTCTCTGTTTTATTCAGCGAGCGCGATTTGTCACTTTCAAGTTACTGTCAAACTAGCGGATACCGATTTTTCAAAAAGTTATTTATGAATCCAAGTTTTTCCAAATTTGGTATATCAACATTTTTTTTTAACTTACATATTTATTGTATAGGGATATAGTAAATGTAAACATGATATACATATTTAATATTTATACATCTACTGTTTTTATTCTTAATTAATCATCTAATCAATTTGTTTATTTAATTTGTATCCATATTATCTTATTTATAAATGGGTGCGTACCTTTTATTTTCAGATATACAATTTATTGGAAAAATTTGATTAATATATATATCTGATTCATTAAATTAAAGAAATGATTAGATTATTAGACGACTGTTTGAATCAAAATTATTTAGACTAGTTTTTGTTTTGTTTTTTAAGTGAAAGGTAAGGATAAGTCATCTCCAGATAGTTAAAAATTGTATACAATACACACAATTCATTTCGTCATATCAAATATGATATGAGGCAGATGTAGTTTATTTTGATTGAAAAAATAAATTATCACATACATTTTTTCGTGGACGTATATATAAAGATGATTTGTTCTTTGTTTTTAGAACGTGAATCATAAGATAATTACGCGGTATATACATATATATATATAAAATCGTCATCCATTGTCTCCAACCCCTTTACAAATATAAAAAAAGTCATTCATTTTCGGAGATAACAAAAACTAGTTACTGACAAACATTATTTGGAATTATCCAGAATTCGTAAAAAAAATTCATAAAATGTTGGAGTTGGAGTTATATCACAATCTCAAAGATGTTGCTGAAAGTTTTACATTATATGCTTAATTTACCTTACATTAAATTAATAGCTTTTTTAAATTACAGTACATTAAATTACAGTACATTAAATTATTTTACATTAAATTACATACTTTAAATATCAATAAATAAATTTCAGTCGCAACATCTTTGATCGTTATCAAATAAATTTATATACATTCTTTAACTACGTTATCCCAACTAAAATAATTTTTCCTCCGCCCTTGTATTGCTGTTGAGATATCATGGTGTGGACAACTTATGATAACATTTCTCATCTCATTAAAAATCCAACCATCTTCACGAATCACGTCCAAAAACCTTTCGTAACCTGTCCTATAATAAAGCTCCGAGAAAACTTCGTTAATAGGTATCTCATTTTCATCGCATTCCGAGTATTCCCACATGGCACAATCTTTTCCATTCACATTCCTTATTAATGAGATCGCTTTCTCCAAAATCTGAGCATCTGTCAGGTGAAAATAATCTGCCTTTGCTACTAATCTGTAACCGCTTTCAGTTTCTAAATGTTCAATCTCCCGGTGGACTTTTTGGAGACGCCTAAAAGCACAGATCTGAGTTACGCCTCCTAATTGTTGCATGTGCCTTTTGTTTGCTGTACCACAGAAGTAGAAAAATGGAATGTAGTTTGGGTATATCCTTGCCAGATTGTTGCCCCTGAAATAAAAGAAATGTTTATATCATTTTTTACCTATTTTTGAGATTTCACTTTGTTTATTTAGTTGACTAGTTTGTTCACTTTCGTAAAATATAAATTAATAAAACAATTTACCAATTTTTAAACTGATTTCTCGTCCATTCAAATTTATGTGTTTTGTGTCTACGTAGATTTGAAGTTAAATCCAATAATGGATTAAAATCTTTATTTGGTGTTGTGAATATTATCATTTCTGGCTGAATGTTTTCAAATATATTTTTGGTCAGTTTGTCAAGTTCATCCGCCGACAAAGTTTGTATCCTAAAAACAAAACGAATAATCAAAAATAGAAAAAGATAATATCCAAAAATAGACTCATCGAATGAGAATGAGACTAATTATAAAAGTATTCCTCGTTTGATAAGCTTGATATTGACAAAATTTAAAACTTTGATAACTTACAATTCTATACAAAGCACGGCATCGGTATTTTCCAAAATTGGGTCGTATTTAGTGCAACAACCTTCGTAGACTTTCATTTTAAGTGGTCGTTTTCTAGAATAAAATTGGTCGTCTTCATCTGGCTGAATTCGCCACTCGCACTGATTTAAAATCTGCTTATCTTTATCAACAAATATAATTTCTTCCAAGTTATTAACGCTTTTCAAAACCGAAGCCATTTTCAAGTCGGCGCAACCGAATTCGACAACCTAAAAATATAACAGACGTTCAAGAATTTTTTTAGATAAAAAATTAGTTAGTTTAATTTTAATTGAAAGAAAAAATCATTTTTATATACAAACCTTACGAAAATGTTGATTCACTTTATTTTCCGGACTGAGGATCGTCTTGACAACTCCAAACCTTTGTAGATAAGGTGCAGGTGTCAATTTGATACCCCTCAAATCATTTTCGTTCACAGAAAGTCTACTACTTGGAGGCCCGTAATCAGTTTCGTCCCATTGAACCTCATAATCTGATATTACGGTAAACATTGTATCTTCCTCCTCGTCCAATTCAACACAATGTCTTCTATCCAAGAAGAACTTTACAAGATGGAACACAACTTGGACGACCGCAAACAACATCTACCTTTTCCTTCTGCTCAACAGAGACTAACAACGGGACCAAATTCAGCCGAATTTCTTGATTGTCATTGGGATTTAGTTACTAGACTTCCCGCGGTTATTAGGATTTAAACAGGGCTACCAACAGCGCAACAAAAATAGGTTCAGATTTAAAAATATAAATTTGACAACAGTGCCCCCACTCTAAAAATCACAGGATGTTTCTCGTAAGTATGGCAACACTGTGCGAGAGAGCATGTGTCACGATCCTCCCCTTCCCCTTCTCTCCCTTGTTTACTGTTTAGAGCGAGAGACCAACTGACAGAAGCTGCAGACTCGCTCTTTGGTACAAATTAGCCCACAATAATCCAGCACGCATTATTCTGCTTCGAGACGTTCCGTGAACTACAGCTTCGGGGGCGTCGCAGCTTTGCATTTAGTTAATTCCGTAAGTTTTGCACCAACTCACTTATCCTCGTTTTTTCCTCGTAGTTCATTTCGTTTTTCTACCAAATCATGCTTGAACATTTGCGACGCAGTAAGTCTTTGTTGTTGTACTCAAAGTCCTTGACATTGTTTTTGTCATTGTTTCTAACTGAAAAATAAATATACATATTTTGAATAATTAATTCAAAGGATATTCTTGAATGTTTGATGTTTGTTTCGTTTGTCCGACGTTTTACAAAATTTTGATTGATTGAGCGATCTGCCCAGTCAACAGAACAAAGCGATTTTCCTTTCTCTAACCTTGTTTCCGTATGACAATACAAGACAAAGCACAAGATGCATGTATCATTGTTGTCAACTGTACTTGGCAAACAAAATTGTCGGTGGCATTGCAGATGTAACGACGGTCCAACCGCAGGTGATGCAATTAAAGATGCACTTGGACGAAAATTTGAATAATGAAGGTGCACTTTTTTTTGCAACTGACAAACAATAGAAATGAATCAGAATTTTAAATCGCGCGAGTTAAAAAAATTATAAACGGAATGAAATAATTAGTAGATAAAAAAAATGTTTCTTACTTTAACAAAAGAATTCTACAATTTGTTATCAAGTAATTTTACAAGTAATTTCATTATTAGCAAGAGGTTTTTTTATGGATTTTTGTTCGGTTTCCTGATTTAATGAAATTTTGATGCCTGTAAATTTGAAAGGTTTTTTGCAGTAATTTTTTTTATTGAAAAATTAATTTGGAGCAATTGCATAAAAATTTTCATGTAACTTTAAGTGGTACAAAATTACCTTAGTTTAATTTTGGAATTGTCTTTTGTGATCAAACAAAAATTGCCTCCACATCTGTCGTCAAACATCTGAAAGATCCAAAATTTGTTACATCATTCAAAAATGTGTTACGTCCAAACTTTCCATACCTAAATCCGGAAATCCAAACTTTCATAAAGACATCAAATAAGAATGATTTTTTCGTCAAATAACTGATTTTGTGATTACCTCATTTGTTTTGATAAAAAAAAAAGTTTTCCTGAAATTCATCTTTGTAATAATTACATGTTCGAAGCTTTTGATTTCAAGAATATTTACATAAACTGCATTAAAACGTGACTTGTAATTACGACTAAGGGAAATGGCGCATCTCTTTATTATAAAAAGTATTGTTTGCATTAAACGAAAATAATAAATTACCATTAATCAGATAATGAGAGGTTAAATTATTACAAATAAATCCATCGCGGGGAGAGATAACTTTTTATCTATGATGAAAAATTTTCACTGTTCATTATTGAAAGAAAAAAAAAAACATAAAAGTTTTGTAAAATGTTCAAAAGTTAAATAATAATTATTTTTATGTCTGCGGTAAGAGTTTCACAAATATATATTTCTTTGTTCAAATAAAAAATCGAAGAAATCAAAAATGTGTCGGTACAAAACAATTTATAAAAATGTGTTTGTGTTTGTTGCAAATATTGATACATTTTTTAATATTTCAGATAAATCAAAATCAAGATGAAAGTTCTAGTGGTGTTAGCAGTTTTAGTAGCTGCAGCGAGTGCTGGATTCGAATTCGAGGATATCGTACACGAAGAATGGCACGCATTTAAGGTACTTGAAATTAAACAAAGCAACAATTGATTACATTTTTAGTTTAGATTAAGTTTACCATGAAATGAAGTGTAACGCAATGAATAAACATGATGAGTAATGTCCAGATGGGTCTCCTATTATCATTTTCTCATGTTACTTTTGTCGCTGATTCAATTCAATTGTATTATTATTATTTGTATTCTTTGATAAATAACTGACAAAAAGGAAAATAGAAATAAAGGAGAGCATAAAAGTAATTTTGAGTCATCGGCTTTAAGTTTATGTTCAACGTCATAGCAATGATTAAATTGTTTATATTATTTCAGCTGAGGCACAAGAAAGAGTACAAGCCGCACATTGAAGAGTACAAGAAAAAGGTCTACCTGGAGAACTGGCGTTATGTTGCCAAGCACAACTCGAAATACGAGCAGGGATTGGTCAGCTTTAAGATGCAACTCAATCAGTTCGCAGACATGGTACTTATCTAAAAAAACTAGATGAATAAAAACGTCATTCTAATTCAATATGCAATGCAAATTGCATAAGAAATCCTTCATTCGATGCTGTACATAATAAGATTTGTCGTAGAAGCTGTAAATAATTAATTCGGTTTTGTCATTGAATATTTATCTGCCTCAACGAGCCGTCACTTGAGTAAAAATACAAAAGCCATGAAACAGTTTAGGATCTTGACCTTTGGTCTGGTTTAATTTGGGTATGAGATTAGAGTTCAGTAAATATTATCCAATCTAAATTTTGAAATTTTTTTCTGATTGTGAAAATTGTTTTTCAACCGGTTAAAAATAATTAATTGTTCATTAAACACTGTTAGTTGTTGAACAAAAAATTTGTAAGAGAAGAATTGTATTTATTCGTAAATTGTGATAATCGAGAAAGTATTTTGGTTATTGGATGATTCAACTTTCATATGAGATCAGGAAGTACAAGAGTCTTGAATTAAATGCTATTAAGATTATCATATCTAATAATGCTTTTGTAAGACGAAACGAATAACTCGCGTAATATGACAAGTTGCGATAAAACTTATTTGTAGGGCAACGAAATTGATATCAACTTGTGCAAAATGATTTCGTTCGAAATCGTTTCGTGGAGAAAATATATCGCAAGTGATATAATTAAAAAAAAACATTTTTTTTCAATGATTCAACCAAATCAAACTGCGAATGCAGTTTCTGCAGCAACAAAGGAAATTGCTGATAGCTTATTGTGATTCAAGGAATGATGTTATTTGTAATTTAAAGCTTCTACAAAAGTTATAAAATTTTTGTCGCTTTGAGTTGCGAAAAAATTTTATCAAAATTCTTAAACAGCTTATCATCATTATAATTTATATTTATATAACGACATTTTTATCGTCACTACCAGAGGAAACGCGTTACAAGTTCAATTACCTCTCTTTTTAATTCATGCAAAAAAGTACGGATAAATCACTAATGAACTTCGTGATTTGATAACGTCGTAGAAATTTTATAAATGTTTTTTATGTATTACAGTTCTGTCTTTTGTTAGCTATTGAATCATAATAATTACGAAATCTTATTTTTGTTCAATTTACTGATACAATTTTTTTTTTCAGTTCAATCATGAAATGTCAGTGATGAACGGTTTCAACAGAAGCATCCCTAATAGAAACTTGTACTCTGAAGATCTCGATTCTTCAAGAGCCACATTCATTCCACCTGCCAACTACAAATTGCCAAACCACGTTGACTGGAGAGAAAAAGGAGCAGTTACTGCAGTCAAGGATCAGGGCCACTGTGGTTCCTGCTGGGCTTTCTCATCTGTAATTTTTTTTACATAATTTGCAAACTTATAATACGAAGTTTAATCTAAATGAACCAATTATTATCGTTTTATCAAATTATCCAAAATTAGTAGTTCAAATTTAAATGCACGGAAATTTCAGATAAATATTAATGCTAATTAATTTATTTAGAAATCGTAATTGCTTTCTTTCAGACTGGAGCATTGGAAGGACAAACTTTCCGCAAAACTGGAAAACTTGTTTCTCTTAGCGAACAGAATCTCATTGACTGTTCCGGAAAATACGGAAACAACGGTTGTAACGGAGGAATGATGGATAACGCTTTCCGTTATATTAAAGCTAATAAGGGAGTTGACACTGAAAACACTTATCCTTATGAAGCCCAAGACGACACCTGCAGGTGAATATTAAATTCTATGGATTTGTAACTTCGTTGAATTTATAGAGAGAAGAAGATAGATTGAAACAAAATTTAAATTTCGTAGGTACAATCCCCGAGAGAAGGGAGCCTCAGATGTTGGTTTCGTAGACATTCCAGAAGGTGATGAAGAGAAACTCATGATCGCTCTTGCCACCGTTGGCCCAGTCTCAATTGCCATTGATGCCTCTCATCAATCATTCCAATTTTATTCTGAAGGTTTGTTGGACGCAGTAACAATTTTTTTGTTCAATATTGTATCTCCGTTTTATTAACTAAAATAATCTTTATTTTTGAAATTGTAGGAGTTTATGACGAACCTGAATGCTCATCTACCGAACTCGACCACGGTGTTCTCGCAGTTGGTTATGGAACTGACGAAAACGGTCAAGATTATTGGCTGATCAAGAACAGCTGGAGCGAGAAATGGGGTGACAAGGGATACATTAAGATGGCGCGCAACAAGAACAACATGTGCGGAGTCGCGACCACTGCGAGCTACCCGCTAGTTTAATTGACGATATTAAGATAACTGAAAGATGTATATAGAACCTTTTTTTTTCACTTGAACGTTATTGAATAAGTTTGTGAGTTTTTGAAAAACTACCAACGATGAGTTTCTTTCATGTATACATCAATTTAACTGCTCACTATACTCAATTTTTAAGTTTCTGAACCAAAAAAACCAAAAAAACAATATTACTGTATACTCCTGAAAGAAAAGTGATACGTTTTTGTGTTTACTGGACTAATAAACGTTTCGTATTTTCCATTCACGTTTTATTCATGTACAAAATTTTATTTTACAACATTCTCCTTTACAATGCGTAGACATAAACGTTGTAAAAAAGTCCTTGGCCTTTTCTGCTGGTGAATCTCAAGCTGACGTGTCTGTAACCTGGGCCACCGCTCACCATTGTAACAGTGCCTCCTCGTTTGTTGTCTTCAGCAGCCACTCTGGTGATCATCGTACTGTTTGGCGCCAAGAAAGTTCTAGTTTTTACCTCAACTTCGTTTGGAACTGCTTGGACCATGATGTGGTCAACCCAAACAAGCTTGTCGTTATTAACTCTCGTTCCGGCACTGAACGATGTTGCATGCACAATTGCAATACCAACAACACTCAACAATCCAACGAAGATCAACTTTTGACTGAACATTTTCGGTTTGATGAAAATTTTCACTAAGGATTTTTTGACTTGACACTTTGCTTGTCTGCTCGAGTCTGATTTTTTCGAATTGAGGGCCCGGGTATTTAAGCGTTCACGGTTCGAGTGAAGATGTCAGCTGTGATAATAGAGACGAAGAAAATTGAATGTAAATAAATTGTACTCTTTATCCAAATGAATCAAGTTTATTGAATATCTGATGCAAATTAATGAGCGATAATTATTAAAGAGACTTGTTTGATCGGTGTAGCGAAAAATTTTGCGCACACCTTGTGGCCGATAAAATCATGACGAGCGTTCTTTGTTAAGCTGTGTTGTCTGTGCAAGTGAAATTTTGTTTGCCGAACAAATTAAACGTTGCGCCAATATTTACAGAAATCGGCAATAAATCAATATTCATTGATACAAATTCTTTATGTCTGGAAGAATGTGAAAAATTTCCCGGTTTAAAAACAGGAAGATGATAGGCAAGGTAAAATTTAAACAAGGGAAACAGTATCTTCATGAAAATGTATATTTTTATGACTATAAGTATTTTCTTATAAATAAAATTTCAAACGGATAATTACTGTAAAAAATGATAACCACATCGCATATAGTTCACGCTCGGAATCAGACTAAGTAATGTATTATATCCGTGCAGAGAACAGAACGATAATAATGAACGAAGAAGAAAAAGAAACTAGTGAGGAATCAATACAACGAGTTATCGTAATGTAAGACAAGTAAAAACGAACTCTTCTCTCCGCTACTGCGCGCAATAACATTCGCTGCCGAAAAAAAACAATGTAAGGAATATAAAAATAAAATACAGGAAAAAATAAAGAAACAATTGAGCTTGAAGGATCGATCACAAACGAACGTCACGTGCAAAAATACAAAATTCAAGATCGTCGATGTGCTTTGCGCGGTGTGATAAAATCGATTTCGTATTATATCGTACAATTAACAAGGCACCGTCGAAATATTTCAAGCCGAAACGCCGCTCGTAGCTGGCGCCGACGATTCGCATTTATAGGAACTCTAAGCGTGCAAATTGCGTGAGATTACCGTTTCGACAAATTCTTCACTTTTTCGGGAAGCACACTATGAAAAAAAAAATGAAAAGAAAACGACGACTTCTCTCTCTATAAGTACTTCGCGACTAAATCTAAATGCTTACATCTCAATTATAAAAAGAAAAAGGGATCGAACGATCGTTTTTGCGAAAACCGATCGTTCGTTGCGACCAAAAAGGAAATATTCTGTACATCCGTAACACGTTTCTTATCAATAGACAACCAGGACATAAAAATTCGCCAATATTTAACAATCGAATTTACTTTTTCCCCCATTTCTTTTGCATCAAAAATATGCATCTGTCAACGAGTACGGGGCTGACCAAATAATTAACAAATGTCAGCACGGCTGTAAGCCTTTTGTTTCGCTCGACACATTCTTGGATGATAAATCGAGTCGGTGGACCGGTAAAACCGAATGATGGCTGAAAAAACAATAAATAAATAGAACGGTGGAAGTTTTTGTTACGGTACGGGCTCGGTTGGATGTTGCCGAACAAACAGCATCCTCCAAACGAGCTGGATTTATTTTCATAACACTAATAGTAACTACAATCTATTGTACTTTCAATCTGCGAGTGTATGATTATTTTGATGATTGACGATGGATTGATGGTTGATCGAAACTTTATTTTTTCGCTTATTGCAAAATTATCACTGATTTAGTTGAACACAACTTTTTTATTTCGACCAATGAATTCCTGTTCAAGCACGCGAGTCTGTTCGCGTTCTCGCAAACACCGAAATAAAAACTTACGAGCTAGAAATTTATGTACAAGTTACAATCCGACGATTGATTCATGGCCGGTTTGTTTTCAATAAGCAACTTATATTGAACACCTCGATGTTTGCTAGGTCATAACTCAACTTCAACTGGAACTCGAAGTACGTGGCACATGTTTCAAAATTCGATCCATCGCCAATGGCTTACACGCTAAGTAGATTTGTACATGCGACGATGTGTCGTTTTTTTTTTTTTTTTTTTTTTACAATCGCAACACTAAACCAGCAATTGTTACCCTAGTTGACATTTTTTAATCAAATTTCAATTGTAAAAAAATAAATTTTCTATTTTCATTCCGTTTAAAAGAGACTAATTGGAAGATTTTTTGGATTCCAATTTTGAAATGTCAACGCGGGACAATAGCCGTATCCTTCAACTCTTTACAAATTTGTTAAACACTACAATTCAATTAAGTAAGTCTTTGGCGTTTTGTACCGATATTATTATACACGATGATGTATTTGCATTGTGTAATATTTACAACATCTCAAAGTTTTGACATGCTTTTGAGGGATCGAAAAACAAACGTAAATGCAAAAAATGTGTCTTCCTTGCGAAGTTAACTCGGACTATGAATTAAAAGGGGGGACACGTACACAAAACTGGGTGTCGAGAGCAATTGACATTAACTGTTTATTAAAGTTTCAGTTTTAATACTTAAACAGCGTTTTGAGCAAATCACAATTTCGGCATCTCAGATCTATTTCGAATAGTGTCGCTATTTAAACAAAAATTCCTAATGCAAAATTCTTTTGAATTGAAGAAATTAAGCAACGGTTGGTTTTTGAGCTCGTCGCGTCCAAATACTCTCCCGAGTCTTATTTTCTACGCTCGTTTACAACATACAGGTAAGAAATGTCATCGTATAAATTCGTATAAAATTCTTGTCGAACACGGTCGTATATAAAAAAAATCTCTGCATTTACTATACATATATATATAATTATATATATACATATAATAGGTATATATACATTAATAATTATTCAAACGAGACTGCGAATTTTGTCGCGGGCGTCGAAGTTTCATAGTCGAGTATTCGCAGTTTCTCGAGCAAAGACCTTCGTGCCTCGCACTCACAAATCAGACAACGATTCGAAATACCGACACCATTCACAACCGAATACAAAAATAGAATCTACGACAAAAAATATTTTCTCTTCTTATTTATTCCCTAAATCACTAATCACGCTATTTTTTCTGATTTTTTTTTCTTTTTTTTTTCTAACTTTTTTTAAACAATTTTTTAAATTTCAACGATCAAATTTACGCGTCCAACAATGTAAGAACAAAATGGTGTCGGTAATGTGAAAAAGAAAACCTCGCTCATTTTTCTGATTTCTTTTTTGTCGCTGGCATCAACGTGCTAGCGAATTAAAAATTGTTCATTTCGTGGATTAAATGCGCGACGTTTGTTCGGTTTCAGTCTTTAGGTTTGTTCTGAGCGAAAAACGATTGGCAGTTAAGCAGAGAACTGGTTGTTATCGTTCTGTTCGTCGCGCTGTCTCATGACCGCGACCGCGGCCTCCATCAAGATGTACAGGCCGTGGAACTCGTCTTCTTGGGGCGGCGTGGGTGGCGGGGTTTCGTCGCTGTGATTCGGCATCTCATCCATAGCTTCAACAATGGTCATGCCGGAATCGTCGAAAGTCCTGTGTTCACCTGAGGAAGACACTGAGTCGTTCAGGTCGCTGGAGATCTCGCTTGAGTTGTCCTCTGTAAAGCTCGAGTTACACGGATCCACACCCGAGGCAGTCGATGAAAATATCGATTCACGAGGCGCACTCCAGAAGTCTACTGGATTGTATTTTGCAATAGCTCCCGATCTGAAAAATAAAAACTCAAATTAGAACTCAACTTTTATTATTAAAATTAAAATTAGTAACAAAAAATTGCAATTGAAATATGAATAATATGAATGACAGAACACAATGAAGAATAAAAATGAAATTTGAAATGAGGAGATGTTCTAATGATAAAATGAGAGAGAACTGAAATTTACAAGAAAAGAAAAACGACATTTAACAAAGATTGAAAGCCAGCCAAATGAAAGAGTTACAACAAAGACAAGTGAAACAAAAAATGATGATGAAAAGCCGAAGTATAGTTAAACTTCAAATTGAGATTATTACCCTCGCTTTGCGGGGTGACTTATCAAGTCTTCGTATGTCGGCTGATCATTGTGTTCAACTCTTATGTCCGAATAGGTATTATCAGAAGGCCATTGCGTCATGGGCCTCTCCTCTTCACTGTGTGAACTTTCGTAATCGACTGATCCATCACTTCTAATAAAGAAAAATTCAATCATTAATAACTATCGAATAACAATATTTTTACATCGATGGATATAGTACGTAAACATTTGTTCAACAACACTTACTTAACCAGCATCATTGTATGAGCAGCGTCCAGTGTGTCGTAGTCTTCCTGACTCTTTGGATGGTACTTTTCAAATCTTACTGACCGTCTGTTCCTTCGGGATATCGTGAAATGAGAGGGATCGGCTCCGTCAGACCGAATCATATCTGGTAGTAATCTACGTCTGGCGTTTATGAACCAATTTGAGACCTACAAAAAAATTAAAAATGAATAAAATTTTGTTAAACAAAAATATCACATCATTTTTAAATTGTATTAAAACATTGAGAAATAATTTTGTTTGTTTAGAAATTTAGATTGTATGGAAATAAAATTACCTGTAGTAATGAGAGACTTGTGTCATTCGCCAAACAGACTTTCTCACTGTCGTTTGGATAAGCGTAATATCTGTGCTCGTAAAGCCAATTTTTTAGGATATCAACACTCTTCTTGGGCAGATTGCCGCGCTTCTTTTTCGCAGCAGAGTCGCTGTTTGACGTTGACGGTTCGTCAATCGAAGCGTTGCTATCGTCTGAGCCTAGAACAATCAAAATAAAACTTCGGTTAGAAACAATATCAAACAAACGATTTCTTCATAATATCACTTTCTTTGTTTTGCAATTTTTTTATAACCGTATTAAGGTGGATGGAAAATGTAAAATTAGAGATTGTCCGTTCCGCAAATAGACGGGCCAAACTACTCATTCCGTATTTAGCTCGGGAATAGGTCTGTTTGACTCGACGCAACTGACGACTGGTCATCTGATAACGTTCTCATCACGTTTGTACTTTTAGCAACCATTTGCATCTATATTTTTTTCTGACCAAAAAGGCACCCAGAGATTTCTATCTTTTAATCTGAATTACATTTTTACGTCTCAAAAATTTTCCACACTTTTTGAGACATATATTTTTCTAAAAAAAAAAAAAAATATTAAAAAGAAAACTTTAGTATCAAGACGTAAAAATAAAAGTTCTGTTGTATTCTACTTTTATTTATC
>JAAMPD010001011.1:31506-49335 GCA_025266255.1 Trissolcus basalis
AGGACAAAAATTTTTTTCAAAAAAAAAAAAAAAAAAAAATTATAAAAAGAAACTTTGATCAAGCGTAAAAAATAAGTTCTGTTGATTCACTTTTTATTATCAAGATGAATCGATTTTATTTTTAAAATTCATCCTACATTTTTTTCCCTCTGTTTACAATGTGACGAGTTTTTTTAGATTGGGAGAGAAAAAAAAGTAAGAAGAGCAGGAAGTGCGCAAATTTCAAAGAGTTCCATCTCGTCGCGATAACTAAAGTTGGCGATGTGATTACGTAAAGTACAGTAACCTGGGGGTTTAAATTTAGTTGCGGCACGGTCGGTGCCGAGCGCGCGATCAAAAGCAAATCCAAATGTCAAATTCGACGGCGCGCCGTCGATTTTGTTTTTATTTGGGTCTTGTTCGCGGACGTTTTTTTTCTGCGTGTCATTCTCCGATCGATACATACTCGCTATCCTCGTTGTGCAATTGTTCGTCGCCGACCGACTGACATCTTCATGCTATACATAAACTTTCAACTCAACCCTCATTCGCGTGTCGTAAGACTGTTGATGGAAACATTTGTTTTTTAACTAACCAAACCAATTTTATCTTCCATTTATTTTTACAATTTCCTCCCTAGTTAACAACTGCGATTGCCTACAGTTTTCATCAAAACTCTGCTAAACATAAATTACAACCGTTCATATCTGAAACTACGAAACAAAAAACTGCAAAAAAATTTTCAACAAATGGTGAAAAATCACAATTTAATTACAATTAAATTCAACATTTGATAACCGCGGAATTGACAAGTTGAATTACGAAATAGTTGTCTTTTTTTTATAAAAAATTATACTCAAATGTTATTTTTAAAACGGGGGAAAAATTAATAAAATGTACGAGCAATTTTTTTGGGTTAAAAATTTGAAAAAATGAATTGAATTGTGCAGTTAGAAATGATGTTTAATTTGACACGAGGCTTCACGTGGGACATAATACGCCATGCACAAAGGATGGAACTCGGCCGGAGTTACGTCACGTTAGATCGAGGCCGTTTTTTTTTCGATTTCGAATTTCTGTCATTTGTTTTGTTACCGGTTTTATAGAAATTTTTTAAATCCAAAATTTGAATTTCAATAATGGGGAAAAAGTGTTATGACCTGTTTCCGTCGAGCAGTGGCACATGTGCGAACAACGACTTTGACATTCGGACATTTTGCTTGTCAGAAGAAACGCGCGACCACGTGAAGACGTTTCGACTCCTCAAACTGAACTGACTCGCGTTTGTTCTTGCCAACGAAAAAGTTGACTGTCGATCTTTCCCCGTGGAAACAAAACAAAAACGCAACTCTCAAACATTTTTCCATAATTTTACACCTTCGATTTCCAATTTTCAAATTCAAACTTCAAACTTTTCTTTTACCAATTTTAATTTCATCTATTTTCTTTTTCACGTTCAATCAGCTTTGGACTTAGCAACATTTTTCTTTTTCTCTTAACTAATTATTTCTTTTGTAAATGAAAAATTCAGAAGAACCAAAACTTTTGAACTTTCACAAACACGTTGCCGAACAAAGGAACCGGACCGGCGGAGCACCTTGACAAACAATGAGCACACTTGAAGCGCCAAATATTCGAGTACAAAAAGTGAAAAAAAAACCCCCTGTCACAAAACCAGAAACTCCCAATTAAAAAAAATCAAAAAAAGTAAACAAAAGAAAAAGTAGCGGGAGTGGAAAAAGGGGACAGAACGTTATGCGAAATATTACAAAACGTGCCACCGCGTGGAAAATAATTCCAAAAGTCGTCAGGGAATGACCGAACGGGAAGAAAGTGAACTGGTGACCAAAATTGTACTACTTGTCAAATTTTGACGTTTGTCCTTTGACAGTTGACTTTGAAGATGACGTTTGGCTGACTGTCATCGGACCGGCGGGGGTTGACAGATGAGCCACGAGCCGAGACTTAACCTCGAATTTGGGGTTTTTGAAGTTAGAAAGAAAAGCGCGGAGAGCGAACTGGTTGGGATGACAGCGTAATTTGCGGTCGCGCACGTGGTTGGCTTTGGCCGACGGGGTCCACACTGGTGTGCGCAAGGCGGCGAGCACGTGAGGAGACGGTTGTCACTCGCGGGTTTTGTCAAAAGTTTGTGCTTACCGGAATTGTCAGGCGTTGGGTACGAGCTGGACGAGTTGTAACGTCGTTTTGATGCCCTTTTCTTTTGGCGACAAGCGTCGGTGAGCTCGCAGCCCTCGCTGGCACTACTGACCATCGCGCTGACCAATTTTCGTGTGTTTTACTATCGAAGAGACGGAACGCCGATGTTGCGCTCACTGTGTCCACGGTACAACTGAAGTTCTGCTCGGCGCACTAGTCTTATAATTGCGACGACAGCGCCCTGCGCTCTCTCGTTTTGGGCGGGCTTTATTTTCGAGAACGCCGCGGCCAATCCGGGCGCAACTCCCCGAATCTTAACTTCGAGTTACAATCCACACCGAGATAAGATCGCAATTTTCTATCGCCGTTACGATTCGTTCCCTTCTGCAATAACAGATAACAACGTTAGGCAATCGCAAGGGTTAGTCAAGGCACACCGATCCCGTCCTGTCAAACACGTGTTTGACAGTTCCGAAGCCCCCCGAACAAAAATCCCCAACATCTTGCTACCAGATTTTATTTACCAACAATTGGGAACTTTATTCAAAGGAAATGCATCAAATTTGACGTTTTCGAGTTTTCATTGTTGACCTTTGATTGTTTACACGTTTGGTAATGTCGTTTGCCGAGGATTCAATTTGGTGTTTTGTTTGTTGACAGAAACGTCTCGAAGAGCCGGTGATGTTTGTTTACAAATGAGGTGTCAATTTTTGTGCGTTCATAGCGAAAACCGATGATACTACTGAGTCACCGAATTTGACAGTCTGCATTCGAGAATGTTAACTCGTATTGACAGCTTTGTTGCGTTAATGAAAACTTGTTTTTAATAAAAACTGACTTTTAGATTACACGTGCATGAAATGTCAAACGCGCAGGTTTGTTTAAATTATAATTTTCGTTCAGTTTCAAATGTTTTGGAAATGTTTACTTCTAGTCCTTTCGATGATATTAATCAGAACTGTCAACTAAGGTGGCCTGACTAATTTGAGGATTGAAAAACAAAAGTTAGCAATGGCAATCCAGGTACACGCTGGATTACATTGTTTTTCCCAGAATTTGAAATTTCAAAGGGACCAAATAATTTCGTATGAACTAAAATGTTTGTACTGTTTTGTTTTGTTGTTTGTCTTAGGTTCTGAAAGTTTGATAGGTAGCAAATATTATTTGTAAACTGGAAGGAACTTGTGAGATGGAATGTTTGCAAGATGTAATAAAAATTGGAATGAAAAGTGGAATGAAAAGTGTAAACAATGAGAGTGCGGTTGAAAAAAATGTTGCAGTAAAAATGCAAGAAGCATATCCGGTGATTGTGACGGTGGACTGTGTGTTTATCTCGGGCAGAATCAGCCGCAAAACGTCGATTAATAACCTCGGACTTATCGCGCGCAATCCCTGAATGACGGCGTCCTTATGGGCGCGCGCGCAGTTACGACGCGCGCGTAACTCCACTTATCCACGGCCGCGCCGATTTCATGAATGAAAACATCATCTACATCGCGAATCAAACGGAAGTCGGCCTTTTCCAACCACGACCATGACCGTTCGCTCATGAGAACGACATTTTTCCACGTAGCCATCATTTTTTCATTTTTTCATTTTTTCCCTCGCGATTTTTCCTCCTATTTTTATTTCATTCAATTTATCGGATCTGACGAGTTTTGATTTAATTTTTTTATATAAAGATGTTGTGTACGTTTTGAAGAATTTTAAGATAATGTTTTTCGTTTGGTTACGTAAAGTTTTTTTTTGCGGTGCTTTGATTAAAAAAAATTGTTGTTACACTTACTGCAAGAGGACGATTTGACTTGCATGGAATACTCACCTAAAACAAAAGGAAAAGAGAACAATGTTAATAATTTCATGTATGATGTATGACTTCAGTGTGTACACAAGATTATTCTTAGAAAATAATGTTTGTTAATTTATCATGTTTCGAATTTTAGCAAGGACAAATTTCATCATTGGTTTTTATGAAAAATCATCGATCGAAGGAAAAAAAGAAAAATATTCTTTTCGTTCAAGTTTTTCGGATCGAATAAATAGGATTAAAAAACGATTACGATTTTCCAGTAGTATTTTTCCAATTGGAATGTCAAAATTGAATTAAAATTCAACGTGTAATTTGATGCTTGATAAGACTAATTCATTATTAAACTAATGATTTATCAATAACTGTTATATAAACGATTTGACATTTCATTTTAGAGCATTTAATTTTATACTTTTTCAAATTTTGAAATTTATCATATATTTTAGTTAGTTTAAAAATTGAATATTCAAAATTTTCCGGACTGAAAAGTTTCATTCATTATTTTATTATTTATATAAATATAAATTTTATTATTTTACTAGCTCTATCTGGTTTATTTTCTGAAACTTTAAAGCTTAAATTTGTACCTAATAAACTTTACGACACGACAGAATCCTGATAATTCTTTTTGTAAAGGCTTCTCTATATAACAGCTTGACAGTTCTCTTAGACAAACGTCAAACTCTTAGGCACTTGTTTGACATTTCAAATTTCCCCTGAATAAATCGACGTCTTAAGATATACATACAAAGACAAAGTATGTACGGCCCTTAAGATTATACAGAACTCTCGTTTTTCAGGTCTCACTGATTTCACAGTGCAGTTAATTGTGCACTTAAAAAAAAAAGGAAAAATTTTTTTCATTTTTTTATGATAACAAAAGAGTAGATAAGTTCATTTTTTGACGCCCAACGAGCAAATACAAATATCGTCTATTTTCTGATTCAAATATCTTCTATGATACACATGTGAACCTGCTGGTACGTGGATCTATCTTATCAATAGTAAGACCCATAATTCACCTTTTATCATAGAATCATAAATTAGTCCATATGATAACACTTATTTAAATTCGAGGCTGGAACTTCGTACAAAGATACAGAAAAGATACAAGCTCTGACTGAAATAATATTAATAATCATTAATTGTTTCATTTCTTGTTAATTATATAATTTAATTAAAATAAATTAAAGTTTGTTTGTTTGTTTTTTTCGTTTTGTTGATATTGTTGTTTGAAATGTTTCATTAACATTTTAATTTTGCAGAACTGGCAACAGTATAGCTAGATTATGTAGTGAGAGATGGTGAGTAATTCTCTACAGAGATTTTGCACTTGAGCACGTACACATAGGATAAAGACAGAACATGGAGCGTTTAGAGCAAACAAGAGACACGCCAAAGAGCTTTTGATTGAAAGTGCGCGAGACACTGATACGGTGTGCAAAAAGCTTCTCTGCTCTCCTCGACATCATTCTGTTTTCCTCGTGGCTTTAATCAAATTTTAATTACCTATAAAATCTTGTTTCCCGCTTAATTGCAAAAGTAAATTGTTACTGAATTAAACTTAAAATGAACATCTCAAAACTAACGATTACATTTTTGTTTTGTTTTTAATACTTCTGTCTTAGAAATTTTACTATACAAATTTTTTGTTAACATTTAAAGCAAATTTGAACGACGAAATTTTTAACAAATATTTTTAAAATAAAGATTAAAAAAAAAGAAATTAAATAATTGTATAAATAAATATTAAAAATCCGTGGAAAGTTGTTTTGAGAATAAGAACAACATTGTTTGCTGTAAATTGCAGGCCTTTCATGTCATCAACCTGACGTCTAATCTATATAAACCCGCGTGACAAAGTGGAAGCGTTAAAAATGCAGAAAATGTATTTTGAGTGTGCGACAGGCTGAGATGAGGTGCGGAGGGGTGAGTTGACGCGCGAAGGCGGAAGGAGGGTCGCAGCTCTCTTGCGGCATCGACTGCCTCGACGCCGCGGCACACATGAACGTACGAACGAAACACCTCCTCGACTCACATTCGAACCTGCTCCATATGCGTTCAAAATCTCACATATGAGCGACAGGTTACAAACTGCACACTCACTTAACTAATCCCCTGTCAATCTAGCGTTCTTATTTATCTCCCTTCTTAATTTCTAATTAAAATTATAATTAAAAGAAAATTAAAAAAATCGTTTTTCCTTATGATTCATAGTTTGATTCTTGGAAAAAAGTTTGTCCCAATTTTGGCAAATATTGGGTTTTTTCTGTTTGAAACACAGAAGATTAGATTGTTTTCCCTCTTGCAGATGAGAAACAGAATAACAAATTTCACGGACTTAGTGAAACAATACGATTTTATACCTGACATTTATGATTTTCATTGTGATTTTCAAGATGCTGGGAAAAAACCACAAGCCTAACTACAATATTAAACTTGAATAACACTACACGTCGTATACCTGGGATGAAAAAAATTTCTATTCTTTTAATTCTAAACTTTTGACAACAATTGCATCATATGACAATCGTAATTTTTATGGAAAATATGATTTTTTTCGGGATCGATTCATAACCTTTTCTTTTCTCATAACATAACTTATCCTGTTGAAAAAAAATAGTGCATAAACAAAGAAATTAATTATTTATTTTTTAATATACACAATTCAATAAATTGTAAAACCTTTCAATAAATTCAAATATTGATGTTTGATCTCAAAATGTTTTATTACCATTATTATTATTTTTAGTTTTTTTTTATTAAAAAAAACATGTTTGTTCGAAAGAGCAAAGTATACTAAAATGTAATCTTTTTCTCAATGAAATTGTGCTCTGAATGATACATTCATTTTATCTCGGTTGTAATACACGCTCTGACGTAAATAAAGTGAGGCCTCTGCACATTTTTATTAAGATTATGAAACTGTTAATAAGCATATCGCAGTCAATTAAAATCTCCATTTGAATTACCAATGATACATTAAAAAAATGGCTCGACATTCATCTCGGTCTTAATTTTAAAAAGCCGTGCTGATTTGCACGTATAAATAAATCATAACAATTACCAGTTCACAATTTGATCCAGAATTGAAATGAATTCCAATTTCGTATACCTTTTTCCTTCTAACGCGAGGTTCTTGAATTAAATCGACTTTCACCAGCGAATTCCAGCACCCGCTCGAGAATGATAACGAACCAATATCAGACTGATTGAACGCGTTATAAAAATGAGAGGCATGTGTGAGTTAATTATGTATACAAACAGCGACTTTTTTCCGTACTCGCTCCAAAGCATAATATTTATCATTTTCATTCCAACTCCTGAACCGAACTTTTCTCGACTTTTATTACGTGAAACATTTTGTCAGAAGTAAATTGTAATTTGAATTTCCGTCTAAACTTTTCAGTCATTTTTATAAACATATTCATTCGTTAAAAAGAACTTGTTATATTTTCAACCTGAAAAACGTTTGGCAATCAATTTTCAACTGTCAATTGCCTACAACTGATTGAGAATTTTCCGTTTTAAATTTTCCAACTTAATATTAAAAATCAGAAACATTTGTAAGTAATATATTTTACACGTATGTTCTTGAAATGTTTATAATTGGAACTTATAATTTTAGAGTAAACCTAATTTAGTACTTTTACATTGATTCAATACCGGATACATCTTCGACTCCAACGTTAGACACTTTCTTGACAAGCAATGTTTCATAACAGTGTAAACAAGTTATAAATAGATTCACAAGTGAACTGTTTATTTAAAACTACGGTTTAAACGCGAAAACGTTTACGGTAATTTTTATAAATAATTTGTAAATAATTCGTTTTTGTTAACAGTGGGACATAGATTTAGTGAAAAATCATCTATTTTAGCAATCAAATCTTAAAAAAAAAAAAAAAAAAAAAAAAAAACAGGGTAAGAGTAACACTTCAGAATAATTGTAAACAAAACTTAAAATAACTTTTTTGAATTATTTTTTTTAAAATGAAAGTTTTATAAATTTTATGTTTTAGTTTTATACCATGTATCATGATTTTATATTTATCAACTCTTTAAACATTATAAAAATGTAAATAAAACTTTGTAGTTAAATATTCCAAGCAATTTTGCGTTAAAAAATTAAAGCAAATTCAGTTAGTTGAAACTAACAAAAATCGTTACCTTCGTTAATCTCAAATGTTCAACAAAAACTAAAGAGCAATATTTTAAATCAGATCCTTCCCATGAGTTTAGCACCTTTTGATGAGCAGGGGAGCAATTAAACGAGACGTGCGTGCTCGTAAACCGACGCCTATTGCTTGTTACACAATTTAATATATAATAAAAAGCGTACGATGAAGCACAGCCGGTCGTTCGCGTGCGATCTTTCAGCTCGAACGTGCCGATTTTGAATGTTTAACGAGTTGAACGTCGCGGAGTCGCGGTACTGCTGATTACGAATTGAAGTTCCGGACGGAGGGAAACGCCGATTGGGGCCCTCACGCGCGCTGTTTAATTACCCCTGGGGTGAATCTTTGATCACAAAGAGTTCATTATCTTCTCTCTGACACCCAGTGACATCTGAATACTTCATTTGTTCCTCATAAACTGTTATGCAACATTTCATATTTTGTATTCATTCTGTTTATTTCCCTTTTTTTTTCTATTTTTCAACTTCACAACTTTGTATACTATTTTCCTCGTTTTGTTAACATTTCTTTTTTTAAACTTTTAAATTCATCTTCACTGCTTTATAAATTGTTTAATGAAATTGTTCAAGTGAACATTAGAATATAAACTTTCTGAAAGGCAATTGCAAAATTAAAATCAATGATGCTGTCGATATAAACTTGTTTTCAAATGCAGCATTTTACACTGATGACCCCCCTGAATGTGCAGCCGGCGATGCGGCTCGTTATGTAGGTGGTAAACAACCTGTTGCACGCTGGAATGCTGTTAGCGTTTTAGCTTCATAGCGAATTTGTTACAATGTCTAGACATACGCCCTGTTTAGAATTACAAACAACCATCATTTCTTTACATTCTCCATCCTGTGTCTACACCTAAAACAATGACCATGGAAACAGACAAACAGTTAAATAACCATTAATCAACAAAACCAAATTGAAATTCACTCGAGTCCACTAAACCCACTAGATCTCACTAGAAAACAAAACACAACGTTTACAACGAAAAAAAGAACGAAAAAAGATTGTTGCCTTTTTTTTTTAGTAACAACAAACAAACTGAAATATTTGAAATGAAAAGCAAGGAGCGAAGGACATACACATTTTGGAAAATTTTAAAGGCAAAAGAAGAATGTTCATCTGTTCGAGTGAGTGCGGCTGAGAAGCGCGAAACACGAGAGCGCAATTCGACGGTCCAAGTTCGACATTGCGGCCGGCGGGCGCAGCGACTAAGTTTAGATTAGCGAGCGTACTACGCGCGACGGCTCCGCTCGTCTCTTTGCAACCGCGACCTGCATTACGACGCGCGGTGTACTACAGCTACGAAAATAGTGCGACGTCGGCGTCGCGCAGATCACACACGGATAACGGCTCATCTGCGCGCGTTTAATTATTCAATTCACGATTGGCCGCGCGCACATGTGTCCCGCCATTTTTTCATCTTTCTTTCTTTCTCCTTCTTTCCTTTGTTCACACACGTGCATGTTTTCATCAAAGTCACACATGTTACCTCACGAATTCACGTCCTCTTTTTTAATTTATGACGATTTTCATTTGTCATTTTTATTTATGAATATGATTTTTATGAAGAAGTATATATGTTAGCAGTTTCTGAAAGTTTTTTCAACGGTTCATTTTGAGGCCGGACAAATGTGAATGAGACATTTGGAAGGCTAAATAATTGGATGATTAAATAAAATTAATCCGCAGATTGACGCCTGGCGTCTGTTCGACATGGTCGGAAGCCAGAACCACTAGAGTTTGTGACCGAGGTCAAAACCGAATCACCAGGCGCAGTCATTCATTAACATTTGTTTCAACTATTCTTAGCAAAGGGTTAATTATTTACGCCAAATCAAATTTAAATGCACTTTTAAAATACTAATGCTATTTTTTATAAAAAAAAAAAAAAAAGAATGCAAATGAATGTACAAATAAAAATGTAAAATAGTAAATTAAAAGCATTCAAAAATTGAAATGTGAAGTTTTATAATTTACAATTTTTTATAAAATTGTTGTACTTTCCTTCACAAAAGTTCTTACCGCAGTGTGGAACGGGTGAAAATGTGTTGCTTGTTTTAGCGTGTGCACATTTTTTGCCCCGCAATATAGGTATACTAAGATGCAATTAGTATCGCGGTACTAAGTACGGCGCGCAAATTTTTAAAGGTTTGAGCAAATCCGTCCCGTGCGTCTGAACATTTGCACTCTCGTTAGTCCGCCGACGCCAATTGATTTCTTCACGAGCTACTTAAACCGGCCTAATTGTCACAAGGACGATACAAAATAATTCATCTCGCTCGTCTCTCATTCAAAAATCATTTTAAAAAGAATCAATCTTTGTTTACTTATTTGTTCTTCACTTTTTTCCGTTCGTAAAACTGAAAGAAAGAATTTTGAAATGAAATTTCAAAGTTAAAAAAAATGTTATTATTTCTTGTTCATGTTTGTTTTGTTTATTTTGATAATAAACGCGAATATGAATTCGGTTCTAAATACATGGTTAACAAAAGTGTCGAGAATTGTCATAAATTTTTTTGTCTGAGAAAGTGAGACAAGGCGAGCGTTTGAAAGAAGAAAATGTGCACGCATGAGTTCTGCATAAAAACGTGCAGCAACAATGAAGACGCGAGAGGCCTCTCAAGAAGAATGAAAAACGCCACGAAGGAGCAACGTTTTGTTCGCGTCGTCGCGAGCCATCTGCAATTGCGACGCCAAATGCTCCAAGGCGCATTCTTTGCATTTCCAAGAGGGTGTTCGGCGATTAATTAGTTAACAAAAAATCTTTTCGCCAGCATTATTTATAGCCTATAAAATTTTTGTTTTCAACGAAAAAAAAACAAAGACCGACAAAACAAAAGCCATCATTTTATATGTGCGCTCCAAAGATTCGGATAGGTTTTGCAAAAATTTTGTGTTGCTCATGAAAAAGTATTTTTCAATAAAATTTTCGCGATGGAAATTTCGAAATTAGTTTTTGGAATTGCGATCTTTGAAAATGCAATGTGACTTGGAGTGACAACATTACAGCGGGTTGCGCAAAGCAGGGCGCTAAACCGGGGTATTTTCGTGAAATTACGTTAGATGAGTCAGTAACGTAACATAGTGCGCCACGACGAGTCACAGGAGACGTCAGCGACGGCGTCTAGCGCCGATCTTGCTTGCCAGAGTTAACCATGGCTAAACTTAGAGCCTCAAAATCCCGAGCCAAATGAATATCGAACTTGTCTTACTGAACGAGACCGATAAATAATTGGACACATTTTGCACTCCAAAATAAATCCCCATCCGAAAACCAAACTTTTGAAAACCCAAAAACGATTTAATTTTTATTTAAAATTTCTTTTACACTACTTTTCTTCTTTGAATCAAACGAAATTGTATTTTCAAGTTATCTTACAATTTAGATTTAAATCTTCAAGTAGGCAGGACAAAGTTGAATATTTTGGAGGTTAGAAATTGAATTCGGTAGTCGCAAATGTTTGTTTCAATAGAGAAAGCGAAGTTAAATCATCGACCGAAAGAATTGTCAGGCATTCTTCGGCGGTCAGGAACTATTTTAGCAGCAACCTCGAAGACACCACTGCTAAATTCACATGACAGGATGAACGGCTTGAAATCGATGTTGTTGCATGGAAGAAAAATTGTAAATTATAAAACTTATATTTATAAAGTGAAAGAAAAACAAAAGCAGATAGGTGGAAGAAACAAATGTTTGTTTACACAAATGAAAAATAGAAAATGAGAACGAGATTTGTGTGCCGGTTGCACCGGTGACCTTGGAGTCTGACTTTTTAAAAGATACAAGTCACAAGACGGAATATGCATCAGGAGTATTTCAATGTTTAACGCAAAGTGATGCAAATCTGTCACGTTTTCTATTTTCTAATATCATGTTGGCTGGCTTTTCGCAAACGCGCTGCAACAACGACGCGTGATTTCATTCGATCATTGGCTTCATTCATTAGACGTGCTTTCCTCCGGCCTTTATTTCAGAGAGACAAAGTCTCCTAATTGCAACGACGCGGAAGCGTGACCTATCCCAACAACTAACTTTAGACTATCAAAGTTTTCAACAAAAATTTTGAACAAACGCAAATTATATCTTCAATTCTTTTCAAAAATAAATTATAAGAAACTAATTTATATAAATTAATTTATTAAAATAACTGCAAATACAAGATTCATTTTTGTATTATTTTGGGTGTTTTTTTTTCTTTGGTTGAGTGAATTTTGTTTATTACAAAATTATGCATGATAAAAAACGAGGAAAAAAAGGTAAAATTCAGGTGAATTACATTGTGGTGTTGTGGACTTCGTCCAAGAGGAGGAAGCAAAGCGCGGCGCCATTTTGTCATCGGGCTTCGAAAATAATTCGCAATACGTAACGCCGTTCTCATGACGCGACTTCACCACGTGTTTTGTAACTCGGCGCAACTTGGAAATTGGTTCTCGTGACGTTGAGACAAATTGACTCGGACGCTTTACGATATGCATTGTGAAACTTTTTATCTCTCACCTTCTGTTCGTTTTCAATTCATCAAACTTCCACTTCACCTGACGCATCTTCTTTTTTGTTCCTAAATGTTGAGTCAAATTTATTGTATTATTATATTTTTTGTATTCTTTCACAAAATACATTTGGTTCATTTTTTAATTTCGATCTGGCAAAATTAAATAATCTATAAAACACTGAATTGTGTAAGAAATATCATTTGTTTCGCAGGGTTATCGTTTAGCCTACATAGACGATTTTTTTTATTTGGTTCCGGTCAAAAATCGCAGAATTTTGAAACGCAAATTATTATTTATTAATTTTTATTTCGATTTGGATAAAAATAATATAAAATGAAAATGAATCAAAACAAGAAATAAAAAAATAATAAATAAACCAATGTTAACATTTTTTTTACACATTATTTATCAATAGATGAAACAACATTTTAAAAAATAAAATTTGTTAACGACTTTTTTTAGTTGTAAAAGAGATTAAAAGGTTTATTATAATACTGATCTAACATTCTTGAAAGTTCCTTTTCAAATTGCTGATAATGCTAAAACTCTTATGTCACATTTTTTGCTTAATGCGTATCGGATGGAATGATCCGAATGAGAAAGCCGCGATTCTCCGGCGTCCGCTTATCGGAAACGTGAGCGCTATTTAGCACGTTGCGTGCGTGCGCGACTAGTCAAACAAATTTCTTCAAACTTATACGCCATTCGATTCAAATTTATTCTAAAGAGCCAAGAAATAAAAGTAAAAAAAAGTTACAAACTCGAAAAAGAAAAGGTCCAATTTACGTATTCAGCAGAGTTTCCTGTCAAAAACAAGATTCAATTTTGGGAGGCGCGGGTTCAATTCTCATTCACTTGTTCTTTTTTTTTGTTATTTTTTTGTTCATTTTTGAAAATGCAATGCTCTGAAATGAAGTGGATAAAGTACAGCAAAGTAAACAATAAAATGAAAACACGTCAAAGGGGGTGTTTGCGTAATAGAATAGCGTGCAGGAAATATCGGGATGTGCGCGTGTGTGCATGCAATAACCATGGATGGCACGACGCTATGCTCAAATGGAACGCCATTTCTATGTTGGTCAAGGCCAGACCACCATACCGTGACCGAAACCATCAAACGAGCATCCCATCTCTTGTATGAATTGAATACAAAAAACAAACAAACAAACAACACAAAACAAACAAACTGAAAACTGTGTTTCTTGTATTTCATGAAGAATAAATTATAAAGAACAAATTTGCACCTGAAAAAAGAATATTTTAAAAGCGTAAAATGTACGCTTCTAAATGTACAATCAATCAACTTTATTTGCATTGTTTGGTTTCTTTTATTTATAGTTTTTAAATTTAGTTTATTCGCATCTGTGTTTCTTTTACGTTTGCTTCAAGTTTGTTTTGGAACAACCTCCATTGTTTGGAATAAGTATTTTTTTATTGTTTTCCCTCAAAAATATGAGGCATCAAATTTGGCATGACAAATGACAACTATTGCAGCTCGCTTTTTTGTTCAGCGAGCCGCTCAGAATGAACGCGTCAGCGTTGCATCGACGACACTTCAAAGCAACACACTTCAGGGCTCTTCTTCCACTTTGGGGCGACACGTAAATTCATCAAAGCCTTCCTTGCGACAAACAAAAGTAAAAAAAACATACGTCCCCCGAAAATCCGGAATTCCCATTCCAGTTTTCTACCCTAGAGATTCGAGAATTGAAATAAATTATCGTTCTAAATGCTGCACTTAATTGGCAATTTTCACCTCTCTGATTACCCTATCTTATCTATACCATCGTGTTTAAAAAACAGCAAAAGACGTGCGACGTTTCTTTTCTTCACTGTCGTTAAAGATGAAGGAACATTTTTACTCCTTCGGATTTTTTCTACCATTTTTTTGCACTTTTGATACTGTTTAAATTATTATTATTATTATTATTATTATTATTTTTTTTTGCAAAATTAAAAATCTATGATAAACAAATTTTAAATTCGATTTAATTTAAATTTAACTTTGAAAGTTATAAAAATATCAAAGTTTGATTTTCTATTGAAATAAAAATATTGATTTTATAAATAAAGTATTTTGTTGAACTTAAAATTTATTTATTGATTCATAGGAGGTAAAGATTAAAGTGCGAAAACTGTGAGGTGTATCGCGTGGTGAAAACGGAGGCGTTTCGATACGAAAATACAAACGGTTAGCTCCTGAAATGTGGAGCGCAGTATTAGACGCTCATCAAATCTCCGACATACCGGAACTCGCTCAAGCGCAGTCGGGTCAAACGGGAGCGCACGTCTGACAGCCCCGCGTCTCATTCTTCTTGTTCCCTGGCGGCATCGTTGTCGCCGCCGTCACCGTGCTTGTCTTGGTCTAAAGGTCCGTTTCAAAATTAGACAATTCGCGCTCTTCAAATGACTCACATTTTCATCGTCCTGCAAATGATTCCTATTTTATTCCCCCTTTTAACAATCGTTCTATCTTTTCTTTTTCTTTTTTTTTATAATTTTCTAATCCAAAAAATAATCAAAAACTATTTTACCAAATCAAATGAAGTTAAAGTAAAATGACATGAAAAAGAAACAAATCGCTTCAATTGAGAAACATTTTTTGTCACACTTTTTTTAATGAGTTCAATAAAATAATAAAAATGATTTTAAATGCTTGATTAGCATGATTGTGAAAAATATTCAGTACAAGAGTAAAATAGCTTTCCATGAAAAAGGCACATTAATCTGAGTTCAAGACAGTTCGTCTGAAATTTCCTAAACTCCAAGGTTTTCCTTCTGCAGATGAGATTAGACCATGAGCGAGAAAGGGAATAAAAATGTTCATTCATGTTCTCTTTTGCATTTTCGAGTGTCTTTTATAGTCTTTTATCGTGGCTCGGTCGGACGAGGAACGGCACTGCGACTAATTTCCTAATATTTCACATCCGCGGCTCATGAATAAAAATTGTGTCTCGATTCTTTTTTTCCTTTCTGTCCGGCTTTTTTTCCGGAATAATTTATGTGTGAATGGGAATGCCTGAATGAGAATTTAATTTAATTAGTATTCGAATTGACGTTCGATTTCTTTTGTAACGATTTTGCACATTTTTGTTGTGTAACAAATTCGTTGCAAATATATTTCAATGAAAAAAAAGGTAACAAAAAGTTAAAAAAGACGGAATAAAAAGTAAGAGCGAATAAGAAGAATAAAAATAAACGAATTCGATAATTATTCAAACTAATTGTATAATGAAATTTGATATTTGTCATTGTATTAAAAATGCAAAAAAAGATGGGTATCGTAACCTAATCGAAGGTCCAAGTCGGGTTCAACAGATTTTTCAAAGTAACTTTTTCAAAGTACAACAGAACGAGAAAAAGAAATATTTGAAAAGTGAAAACGCGACCTTGCGTCTGAATCGAAGAAGTTATCGCTCCCAAAGTGACATTTCGAGACTTTGCAAAATAAAGCAAAGGTCTCTCTTGAAAGTCGCAATCTGTTTGTTTTCTTTTTTCATTCACCCCACCAAAACAACAAACCATAATAAACAAAGTACAACAACAAACTTTTCACTTTTGCAGATGCATCTTTGAAAAAAGAAAGAGACAGAGAAACTGAAAGAAAACACGGAAAAGGAAAGTCGAAAATTGGATGTTGTTACACGAACAATAACAGCGAAACAAAGAAAACCTGACGAAAACAAAACGTCGAGGCGAAAATGGCACGGGACAATAGCAAACATTACATAACGTTGAGTCGGTTTGAAGGGCGAAAAAATGTCTCCCGGAGAGTCGCGAGTGGCGTCAGACAGTTGATTGTCAGTTGCGTGGTCAAAAGCCGATCTTGAATCAACCGGGGGAGGGCAATTTTGCGAAATACCAAAAGCGCGCGTTTTGAAAGCGAAATGACAGCCGGTCCGTGTGAATAGTCGTGTGGACCCTGGTTCGCGGGACTAGCCCGCGTCTCGCGGCACCACGTGCCTTGGAACGCGCGGCGTCCTCTCGGCGGTGTACCTAAAAGGGCATCGCAAAAGCCGGCCGTCGTTGTTGCAACCGCGATGACTTTTATCCAATGGTACTTACCGAAACGGTGGTCCATCATTGCGGCGCCCTTGGCTGATTTCGGCGGCGTTGTTTACACACCGCGGAGCTGTCAAAGGGCGCGCAAAAATTGAGCGCGAAAATTCGCGATCGGTCGACGGGACTCGGCCAACGGCAAATTGAAAGAAGCACCGGGCGGGAAACTGCGCGAGTTGGCGGACTCTGCACTCTCCTTCGCGGTTGACAGCGGTTTTGCAATGAAAAAAAGCGCGCGCGCCTCGTCTCACCGGCGACGGATTTGCACGAGTTCTGGGTCTCCGCTTGACAGATGCGACGCTCGGCGCGAAAATGACGACCGCAGCGCCACCTGCACGCACGCCCGCCAAATCCGCCGGCTTTTGTTTTAGACGCGTTTTTATTGTTTGTTTCTTTTTTGGCTTCGTTGCGCTTCTTTTCTTTCTCCTCTTTCTTTTAAGACCCTTTGAGAGAGCCCTTTTTTTTCGAGAGGATGGAAAAAGATCGGCGATGATGGCATGGAAAATGAGGTTAGACTCGGGCTGTACAGGGAACTTTGACAGATCGAGTAAAGTTCGTTACGAGGCGAAAATAAGCTGTCTCGCATCTCTCTTTTGAGGTCGCGCGATTCTCCGAGAACGAATTTGTAATTTGAGACGCAACTTGAACAACAATCGCACGCGTTTAGGGAGATTTGTTTTTAGTCACGAGATACAACTTGGCTTTTATTTATAATACTCTAATTTCAGTTTCAAGTAGCAAAAAATTGACAGAAAGTATTTCAACATTTGAACCTCAAAACCGAGGGGGGAATTTACATTTTGACAAATGTAAACAAAAACATCTATCAAGCGATCCAATATTTGTTCCTAAAAATTCCTAAAAATGTTTCAACTTTCAAAACAAAAGCGTAATTCAGTCAACAATGAAGTATAAATTGGAATAATGAACCGACACAAAAATGGTATACATGCATGTTTGTACATTAATTATAGAAACGTTTGCACACCTTTCCTTTTAAAAGTGTGTCATAGACACAAAAACTCTAAATGGCATTTCCAATAAATTAATAAAACCCTACTTATTAATTTATCAGCTTTTTTTTTACATTTTCAGCATATCAGTTTTTTTTTTTTTTTTGTTTTTTCTATTTTC
>JAAMPD010001012.1:0-31477 GCA_025266255.1 Trissolcus basalis
ACATTGTTTGGGATATCGGGAATCATTCATATCGCATAATTTGGCTAGCCAATTCTATTTAAAAATTAATAATGAATCATTTTATTGATGAAAAAACAATTAATTTCGAGAATTAAAAAATTTAGTTGGAGGTAACACAATTACTGCAGTTTACCTTTTTTTTTTTTTTTTTTTTTTGCAAAATTTTTCATTAGCGTGCAAACAATCGAAAATTCGAAAATTAAAAAAACAAATGACGTTCAAAAATATATGATTTTTATATTTGTCAAATTGCAATTATGAAGTAAAAATTGATAAACTGAATGGAAATTGAAATCAATAATTTGCAATTTTGTATGAATATTAAGTTAAGAAATAAAAACGCTTGATGAATTTGGAAATACTTGATGGTTAAAACGCCAACATTTATATTTAGCAGGGCAACAAATGAATAAACAGAACAGAATAGAAATATTGAGATCAGTTTGAATAAAAATCAAATTCAACTGATATACAAAGCTGACAGAACGTACCTTGTGCTTTCCTTTTGGAGCTGTATGCCAACGCTTCATGGATGCGTAGTCAATATCTTTTCGTACGCTGCTCATATTCAGTACATTAGGTCTGTTTATATTGTTCGCGTAGTTTTGCAAGGTTCGGTAGTTCTGAGATTGTCGAGCGGGGGAATGTGCAGGGGACGACGAGCAGCTTGGTGTCGTGACAGTGTGCTCAGACTTCGATTCCAAGTGTATGCTGACTTTCTCCTTTAGAGCTTCGTCGCTTTTGATTTCCCTCATGGAATCTGCAAGATAATAATCAAACACTAAATTCATTATCAAAGTTTCTCTTCACGTACGTATAAACACTGTAAAACTATTTCATAAACACTATAAACTATTGTATCAGATCAGAAAACTTGACTCGCAGAACCATTTCGAATTAATTAATTAAGTTGAAGTGCATTGATAAAATAAAATGTATGTACCATTGTTCGAAACTACTGCGTATGTTGATTTATATTGCGATTCAACGAGGGGTGAATTAAATTGTTCCATGGTTAACGATTCATGCACGCTGAAGTCTTCCGGGGCATCCGGGGAGACACGATCTTTGTCATCCAGCATCCGGGCGGGAGTTAAATTCAGGAGAAAATCCTGCAAAATCGACATTTTTTTCAAATAAATGAATAAATTTGTTCCAACCAAAAAAGAAAAGTCACCGATTCTTTAATCAAATTCTTTCAAAATGTGATTCGGTATACATGAGCAAAGCATAACTTTTTTGGAGAAGAAAAAACTTTTCAATCTCTATCTTTTTTGTCGAAGTTATTTTGGCAAACTCTCGGAATTTGAATAAGTGAACATTTCAATTTTTGCCAGTCAAATGTTCACTCGCTGAAATTGCATGAGCAGCCACAATTTTTGGAATAATATTAATTGACTGAAACCGCCCACCTTCATATTGATGGCAAATTCAAATGGGTTTTTCAGGACCGTCGGTGAACTCTGTAATTTTTGTCGACGGCTCAACAGCAGTATCACAACGAAAACCAGTAGCAAAAGTAGCGTGATGGCCGTCAACACTCCGATCAGCATTTCCACGTACTCCTGGCCGTCCTCTCTTGCTGTAACTGAAATAACAAACGCGTAATGAATCGTCGATCATCAAGAATATATAGAGTTGAAAACGAACAAGAGCAAAATCCACTTTGATTGATAGCCTGCGAAACTTGATTCACGAGTGGTCGTGTCAATTTTATGAAATGCAACTCCGTCTTGATGATTTGTGTCAAACAGTTTTTGCACTCGCCGCTCTGACAAAACTCGAACATTTGTCCGATCGTTTACTTGAATAACTTCTCCTTTCGTACTCAGATTTGTTTCACATGTTTCCCTTTCGATTTTTTTTATCACTTTTTTCTTTTCACTTTTTACAGTGTTCGTTTGTTTGCACATTTTTAGCATTGATTTGCATTAGTTTAATGACAAACATTTTGGTCGTGCAAACCGCCGATGCAACTTTATTTAAAATGTTATGTAAACCGAGTTTCGCATGCTTACCAACAGGAAATTGTACCGACCCAACACCTGTAACATATTACGTACTTGTTTGTAAGTTGGGATCCACTTCGTGGTTGACGTGAATGTCGCCGGCGTTGATTTTGTTCAGCAGCGATTCGGTGACGTTCTCAAATGGATTGGCTGCGAAGAATAATAGACAGACAGGATATACTTTGGATCCGACAAATTTTGTTTCGCTCGAATTACAGAATCGCCTTCGAATGAAGGGTGACACTTGAGCAACTTAACGCCGAGGCTTGGGTTACGCGTCTTTCTCGGCAAGTTGAAAAGAACTTTTGCACCTTTGAAATAAGTTTTGCCCGATTGAAAAATGCATCGAACGACTGAGGCAAAAAAACATGACTTTAGAAGCATCGCGGATCAGCCGGTAATTCGTACAGCTTTATTGCATCTCGATGAATTCAAAAGCTTGTCAAAAGAAATGAAGCAACTTTGTACAGCAACTGGATTTTCGAGTTTTTTATGTTTTTTTTCGTCTGTCGAAGGTAACATTTATAATCCACGGTACAAACGATGTCACAGTGCGATAATCATTGCAAAACCGTTTCTCTTGATTCAACTTCAATTATTTTGCTTTTAAAGACTTACTGCTTTCGAAAGTCACTTCGCTGATTATGAGCCATTGTGCGGCAAAATAAAGATGGATCTTGACAACGCTGCCAACGCGACCATGAAGAGCTATGGAAACGTTTCGCGCGTTTTCCAAAATTGTGTCGGGAATATAAGTGTATATCACAGGCTCGTTCTCATCAAACTTGTCGTTATTGCCGAACCATAATTTTGCTTTCGAAAACACCTGCAATGAAACAGTTGTTTTGCATTAAAAAAACACATCAATTCAATGATAAAAATAACTCTACACTTTCGCTGCAAAAGAGATGACTAATGAGACGAAAAAAACAAACTTTTTCCAGGAGTGAATTACGAAACCGTTTTAACTGAAACATTACTTTTTGTAGATGATTTTATTTTTTACCTTGACGTCTCTGGAAAAGTAATTGTTTGTGTAGATGTGCACAGCATCGAATATTTTTTCACCATCGAAATAGAAGATGAGTTCCACATAATCCTCGGGAAAATTATCGCGCATCCAGGCGACCCAGCCAGTTCCTACGAAACAGACGTGAAAATATTATTCTGCATGTAAATGTATATTGTTCCAAAGTCTACACTTTTTTGCTATTATGTCAATCTTAAGGAAAGTTCTCATAAATAATGTAAGTCGGGGTTTCAATGGAAACGATTTAAAACCTCAGGTGAAAACGAAAGATTTTACATTTTGATGAAGAGTTTGATGAATTTTTGATTGTTGGGTTGAATTCGATTGGGACTTGAATAATTCGATTAAAACGCGGATGTTTAATTCTTTCATTGAATGCATTACGTTTTTATCTTGCACACGTTTCAATTCTGCTCCTGCAGACTAAAAAGCCATGTCTTCTACCGTATCTTATATTCACGATTCGTAATCAATCGTTGAATATCCTCTAGAGCTTGGCAATATTTTATTATCCACTTTCAGAGCCCGGATAATATTATTACGTCTTCTAATTGGGTTCTGCATAATAATTGCAAAATCGAAAATAGAGGAAGCTAATAAGTACAGGATTTGATATCGGTGATTGGTTCGACCCAGAACCTCCATCTCAATCGATATTAACTGCTCGACAATATAAATGCCATAATTCGGTCAGTGAGAGATAGGTTCGCATTTTGATTGACTCTTTCCTTTCCGGATAATCCGAGCAGGAAAACTTGCATTGTTGTCCAACATTTTTCTTTCATCCGTTTGTATCCGATTGCCATTGTCACGTTTCTAACAAAATCATCTTTCAAGAGGCTGTATTATGGGTGATTATGACACGTGGGGTAACATATTACATGAAATAAAATTTACAATCATTCATTCAATACATTTTTTCTTGATTTTCAAATATAAAAAATTTTTAATTTAATCAATTGTAATTTTTTTATTATAAATTCACAAGTTTTCCTTACTTTGAATTTGAAATTGAAAATAAATTTTTGGATTCATGCAAAAATGATATTATAACTTTGTTATCATTTTATAATATAGATTATATTGACTACTGTATGATTTTCTGAGTATTTAAATCGTTGACTGAATTGAAAATGTGTGATGTTTAAAATATATAACAGAAATAAGAAAATTACCTCTTTCACTATCCAGTTCCTGTTGATAATCATTGAGACCGATCTCGCCGTCTATTAAGCTGCCAAGCCCGGCCGACAAGATGCCATATTGTTTGAAACCATCGTAGAAGACGTCACTGAGTTGTGCAACGGGCGACTCCGGAACGGTGTAACTCAGTATACCACCTAAACACGCGACTTCATCATTTCGAATGCAAGCGTCGCATTTTCACGCCGTGTGCGTTTTCGAGTTGGCGCTCCGCTCCAGGGGCCACAATAAACTTTGCGCCGGGCTTATAACGCCGCTGACTTGGCCCCGGCATATTATAAAGCGTTATATTCAAGTCAAACGCGCGTTTTATTAGACCATTCCTAGGCGCCCTGACAGAACAAATGTCGCGAAAACAAGGAAATGCGCCGGCTTCTATTTATTTGCAGCCCAACTGATGCGTGCCCCCTTTTGTTTTCGACACGTTTCGCTAATATTTATACCGCCGTTCTCGTGATATTGTCGCTTTCATTTTGCCCCCAGTTTTTGAATATTAAATATCAAAACTTGTTTGCAAGCTACGTTTCGGCTGCTTATTTGCAAACATAATAGATTAAATGTGAACCAGATACGAAGTTACCGTGCGCGCATTTAATGAGAATTTGTGCGCACACCAGTGTAACGCGATAATCCTAATAAATGTATTTGAAATTTCACTACTAAACTATGAGCGCGTGTCGATGAGATCTTTGATTTAGTGCACACAGAGACGTATCGAGTTTTGATTCAAATAGTTATTGTAATGGAAAGACTCCATATCAGGTTCGCCACGTGAGTTATGATAATTATAGGAGTATTATATGATATCCCTTAATCAATCAGTTTATATTGATTTTCATTTTGAAATTTCAGACTCAAAGTTGAGAACAACATTTATTTAATAATCAGTTACATTTTTACATCCAGGGACGAATTGTAACTTGGAATTTTCACTCTACTTTTCATTTCAAAGTGAAGAGTCAAGTGAAAAGGCTTTTTTCAATGAAAGAAAAAAAATTGTTTTCAAAACAAAATGAAACGAATGAAAATAATCTACGAGATTGGCTTATAATAAGGCGAGGGAACAATATTGCTGGCAGGTTGTGTGATAATTATTGTACGCCTCGTCGACGGTGTTGTTAGCATTGCCGGAGGGGATCCATCCCCTCCAGCGCGCCAAAACTTATAATAAATGGAGCAAATATTCCCGACGTTAAATATATGCACGTACGAGAAGACGTGGGAGATGTGTTTGCGATCGCTGAGGTATTTAATATTTCGCATTGTGTACCCCGCGAGTTCTTGCAAAATCTCAGGGGTAAACGTTTTCCCATTGTTCAAAAATCACCCGTCAAACATATCGTTGGATTAAAACTTATAAAATATTGTTTTCCCTCCCCTCTGCAGAGTTTGAGTGTAAACTTTGTGCACCGACCGGATGCCCGACATTGTTCGAACGATCCTTCTGGATTTCGACGTCAGAGTACTGTGCGATGTCGCTGAAATGAATCCATGATGCACTTAGCGACGGGACGTATATATTTCGCGCCGATGTAGCTGAGCATTTGAGAAATCATCTCGCGTAAGGAGGCCACTTACTCCGCCAGTGAATTAACGTCGAATATATGTACGAATGCGTGGGATATGCAAGATGAAATTTTGCACACGTTACGTTGACGACACTGTTTACATTATTCCGTTCCTGGGATACGGTGATTTACTCCCGCGCGGATACGTGTACGAGATTTCTTTCGCTGGTGTACGTACAAGGCATATGTTTACTTAGTTTGATGAATCAGTAATCGACACGGGCCGAATTAGACTTCATTATAATTAAAACTTGTTTCTAATCAATGTAAAAAACATGCATTTTACATTTGGACACATTTTTAATTTATGATATTTAGTAGAAATTATTTATATTCAAAATATGCAAAATAGTTTCTGCTAAAATATGCATGCGGCTTTGTTGAACAAATGAGATTTGTAATATTCTTTAGTACAAATTTAATTAAAATGTATTAATCTGTGAAATGAAATAAAAAATAAAAGTGATGTAAAGCTTATGAAATTTTTTATTTCACACTGTGAGGAAAATAAATGAAAAAGGAAAAAAAAAAGTTGGTTGTTGAGCATAAAAAATGTATGAGCGTGATGTGTTTTGTATTTGTCACCGAGAGATTCGGAAGTGACCTTTGTGCGGCGTACGAGAGTGACTTTTGAGTGTGCTTCAAGTGGATGCCGTGAGCCGGCCCCATAAATCTGCCATTCTGGTATAATGAAGCCAATCTCACACCTCGTGTACGTTTCTTCAAACGCGCGGAGTTTCAAATAAGTATGTTTAATGACGCCAGATATTAGGGCGCTGGAAATCATTTATGCAAATATCCATAACGTTCTATATACCTCGCTCTCAAATTTAGGTCACAGTTAGATCGTCCGCGAATTACCCTGAGAGGAAACATATTAATGACGATTTAATCACTAACTCCGGGCTATAATGATTCGACTGAAATTTCCATGATTCTTGTTCTTCCGATTGTCACTTATCGATCGATTTGTGTTTTCTATCAAAATTTCATCAACACATTTTGCAACCCGAAATCGAATATTTTATAGGATTTGTTTAAATAGTAATCATGCATGATTCAAACACTTGAGCCTAAAGAAAACAAAAAGCCATTTGGGAAATAAAAATGCTGGTCGCAGCCAAACAAGTTCTTACGTATTCAGATTTTTGCATGGAAACTATTACTCGAAAATTCAAATCAAAATGCAAAAATGCCACTGCAAAGCGAACAAGATTTTTGCTGTTTTGATTATTATAATTTGACGTATGTTGCATAAGCAAAAGAGGGAAAGAAACAAGGTCGAAAAAGAAAAAAAATGAATTTGAAATTTGAAAACCAAAAAAAAAAATGGAGCATCTGTGTAAGACGTTTGAATCAGGTGAGTAATTCCGTACGATTAAATTACGTTTGAACGATAAATTGTTAAGTTTTAATACATAATAATCCTTACGAAAAGTTAAATAATGATGAAAATAAATCAACTTGAGTAACGTCGTTCTTAAAGCCACTACTTTAATTGGGCAGCGACGTCACGTAGAAGTATGGACAAATGTTAGCAGCGAAAAAGCTGTAAAACTGGCTCGCAACTTTTCTACTTTATCTTGCCATTTGCCGCTATCCTCGGCTGCTGGCAAACCAATTAGACTTTTCTCCAGCTTATTCTGACATTTCATTTTCGAATATTTTTGCAACAAGTCAGCTTCTGAGCTAATATTTGTGGCCACGTTGCTAGTTCGCCTGTTTCATCAATAATATTAAAAACACTTGAGCGTGATAAATTATTTCAATTTTATTATTCTTGCCATTGCTTTTCTCCCTCCCGGTGCAATTGCCTCGAAATTCCTGTACTCAAATGCGCTTTGTATCCGAGAAATGACTATGTGGCTATTTTTCATTAAATGAATGAAGGGATAATTGAATACGGCACCAGAGCCCGGAGTTCCATGTACAACCTTTTTCACCGACGCTTTACAATAATATAACTAACAAATCATTATATAATCAGGTTATTGATTTTGCCAGTGGCAATTCAGGGATGGTGGTTGATCAATTAGATGGGTGTATATAATTGCTTTTTGTTTACTCAATATCGACCAATTATGCATCAACAGGTGATTAGAAAACAAAGTTCAAAAAACCGTAGAAAAAGAACATTGATGAGAAGCTGATTCGAAAACGATTTTTTTTTGCTCCCTAAAAAATTAAACCCTTTTATGATATTGTGTTTCGTGATGTGAATAATTCACGTGATTGGATAATAGACTTTGTCTTAAAAAATCGTGTATTAATTATTCGGACTTATTGTAGTGTGAATAATATTTTCGGTTTTCGCTTAAACGCGTTTTGATAATATTATTAAAATGAATTGTTTACGCGATCTGCAGTGCAGTGTAGTGTCAAATAAAATTCGAGATTCACGTACAACGTCCTACCCGGTCGCCAATTTGGTTATAAAAATTGAAATTTCAGATTGACGTTACGCCGGTTTAATTGAAAAATTTAGATGGACATTTTTTTATTGAGAAATATACCAATTCAGTTTTATAGGTTTCCAGCGGGAAAAAGTCAGACATTTTAAACAATTTTTTCATTTGCTTTTTTTTTACTTTTGACAGACCTAAAAGTGTGGATTTCGTCATTTTAATATGTAATACGAGTATCTTAGAATTTTTAGCTATAAAATATAGTTCGTTGAATTTTCGATTATATATAACGAAATATTCAAGTTATGTATTTTGAACGTTGCAGATTTGTGCGGGTTATATTTTAGCGTGCATATTATATTCATATTGCTCATTTATATTATTAATTTTCAGAAACACGAGCCTTGAAATTAACGAGTTGAATTGAAAAATTAAATGAAGGAAGGAAAAAAAATTGTTGCAAAAAAAAAATAACAATTAACAATCGACGAATGCAATCGCGATGGGTGAAGTAAAATTGTAACAAATTTGTAGTTCGTCAATCATTGTTTTGGTTTGAGTTGAACTAAACGTTCGTTTCAATTTTGGTTATCGTTGAATCCGCTGTAGAACTTTGCAAAACACGAGGGTGCGATTCGATTGTAGATTTTCACGTGCCCGAACACAGTCAAATGAAAAATATAACAATCACCGAAAGCTGCACCAACCGTACATTGTTTGCAACTTTTTTTTTTATGCGCGTTTGAATTGTTCCGATGAAACTTTTAACAAATTTTGATTAATTTTTTTTCCTAAAAAACCTATCTGGATTTTGTTCTGCCAGTTACGGGATGTATAGAGGGAGGATATAGAGAAACTGGAAAAAAACCGTCGATGCTCTCAGGAATTCTTGTTAATTGTGGTTTCAGTTAACTGAAAAAAAAAAGGTTTTGATTTTTCTTCACTCAAAGGCGAGTATTTGATTTATTGCATATAAAATCAAAGAGGAAAACCGACCGAGTACGCTACAACTGATGCTCTCGTTAAAAAAAACGAAACAAAAAAAAAAAAAAGAACCGAATTGATTTTTCATGACCAACACGCAACTATTTTTGTTTCTCTGAGCCAGTTTTCATTCAGCCTTTGTAGTTGACAACCAGCAAACTTTATATCGACTTTTAATGTTTGAATCGACATGTTTCAATGCGGAACAATTCGATCGAATCGGGTTAAACAATCATGCAAACTTCAGCGTAACATTATTTCACATGTTAGCAGAAAAATACCCAAAAATACGAAATTAAGATAAAAAAAAGTAAACTGTGAAGTAAATTTAACACAGAGAAACTAAAGTCCGAATTAAAAACATTTCATCATCTTCTCCGGCCCGCAAATCCCTTAACCTTGCCGTTCATGAGTATGGTAATTCTTGCAATAAAACACGACGGCATACGGAAAGGTAGCGCTTTTAATCAACATTGTTCAAAGACGCTTTTCACGACGCACATATTTAGCTAACGACTGATTTATGAGTCTGCAACTAGTTTTGTTTAGTTGAGGGTTATTTCATTTGACATACTTATCGGCAATGTCGTAAAATAATTAAAACACGGGGCTTTTGCATTGCGCCATTGCAAAAAAAATAGATTGGGATGGTTTGGATCTGAAGTTGCGCAATGGGTTTAATTAGTATTATTTATTGTTATTGTTGTTGTTATCGTTATCGTTGTTATTTATTTATTGCATGCGATTGTGAGATATTATTTGTTTTTTGGTAATGGCGAAGGTCGACTTGAAACCACTTGTGGGGATGGGATGGGCAATTGGGTGGGATCTCAATGTGTGAATGGTGTTTTAGCAGGGCACTTGCGTGGCATATATTATTTTTATTCCGGCGCAATTGCATGAACGCAGAATTAGGCGCAACTACATAGAAATTATCTCATCCGGCGGAATTGAGTATCACCCGAAAACACACATTTCCAAAATGGAAATTTCATTATTGCATTTCTTAGAATTTAATTCGACGTTAGTTTTTAATAGTTTATTCGAAAAATTAATAAATGGGAAAAAATTTATTACGATTGAAATTTTTATCTGCTAACGAGTATCAATTTTTCAGTCACTTTTGAGAACAAATTACAACCGAATTTATTTTTTAGATTTTTTTTTTGAATTTTTAAATTCATGATAAAATTATAAACTTGTTATAAATTTTACTTCAGATATTCGATTAAAAAATAAAGATGTAATGGGTATAAATTTGCAGGTTGAATTAATTGAACCCACAAATTGATTACCTGGAATGCATTTATTTCTTCAACTATTCATCGAAAATTTAATGCAAGTTCATTGTTAATATCCGTTTGTTTTATTATAGTCTCAAGTTTGACTTTAACCATTACTTTTTAAAATTGTATTTCAGTTGAAATATACTCCCAATCAATTTTGCATACCCATTTTTTTCAATTAATTTTCATATATTTGGAATTATAAAACAACAAAGTAGAAGCAAAATGTTATTGCTTGCTCTAAAAAAGAAATTCGTTGAATTGAGAATTTCAGAATTTTGTCAATAAATTTTTTGCAAAAAGATGTTTTCAGTATCTCAGTGTAAAGTATACAACGTGAATGTTAGCTTGGGGCAACTATATCAAGATCTAGATGTACTCACTGTGATCCTTGCATCCTTTGAGGTCGATCCGGAGACACACTGTACGTCTGTGTATCGAGTGTGGCAACACGCGAATTTTCATTGCGAAAATCGGTGGCACTAGTTTCCGAGTCACTACGGTCGATGTGTCGCTGTTGCCAGATAAAACCTGAAAAGTCCGTTAAATTAACTGTGTGACAAACCAACTGAACTCTTATCGCAGCCTTTGATACCTTTTTGGGTTCTTTCGTTTGACATAAAGGTTGACATTCGATGTTATATTCAAAAGCCGCGTTTGAATTAATTAGACGAACAATAAATTCATGTATTTCGATGGAAAGAGGAGGGGGTTGGGAGTGGGGAGGAATTCATTTTGTTCGGGAAACAGTATATTGTCGCATGAATAATTCATTGGATTGTATTAAGTATTGTATTCTTGCGGAGCGCGCAGCTTTGAATTAAATGATATGAAGAGGAATTCGAAACTCTGCCGGTTAGATACAAAACAGCCGCACAACAAAAAGCAACAGAGCAAACGGAGATGGATATAATTATAATTTGTATAACATCCAAGTGTCAACCCAAATGTTTTCAACAATTTTATTCCTCTTTTTTCATTGCAAAATGTTCACATAGCTTTGATGCATTTCAGAGAGTAATGCCAAGAACCTAGTCATTGCAGGGAATCTTACACCCAGTTAGAAATACCTGACACCAGATCTGAATACTATCTGGCATCCAAAACTGTCGTGGAACCTGTCCGCGTAGCTGGACAAATACGTGACCTCGATCGATGTTCAGTGAGGAATTTGTGTTAGGCAGAGTCATAATGAGACGAAATTTATAAACAAAAAACTAGATCAATTATCTGTTTTTTTATTTAGTCTTTCGTTCCAATATGAAAATTAACTCAATCAAGGTTAATTTAATTGTATCCAACTTTTTGGTTCAACTTTTTTTTGTTTGCGCAAATTAGCGATTTAATTCTACGATTCTAATCATAGAATTGAATAATTGACCATTAAATTGTAATAATCAAATACATTATTCAATTGTCATTTTACATTATGGCTGGTGGAATTATTTATACAAACTCACCCGTATGCTACCGTCTCTTTTTTTGTATGGACGCCACTCTGGAAAATCTGCCCGACGGTACTCCACCATGTACTCCTCGACGTATTCCTGACCTATGCCGTGATCGTATCGACCTTGGGTTTCAATGGCCGTAATCATATGAGTTTTTTCAAGGCTGATCTCTATCCACTCTCGTACGCCCGTTTCTATTTGACTCTTCGGACACCAGGCGCCTCCGGCCATCTCCTTACGTAACCTGAAAAAAACCCATTTTTCAAAATCAATTCTCATTTTTAAAACGTACATTTATTTCCTAAAATTGCCCGCTAATTATTTAGTAAAATTACATGTTCCATGTAACCAAATACAATTTTTTGTCAGGAAATAACAAACGATTCTGAATGCAACATCAAAAAGTGATGCAATTTTGAATCCGTTTTGGTTTAAACTCAGAACGCTGAATATTTATTGGTAAATTTTTTCCTGCCCCCCCCCCGTTCCTCGAAATCAACAAATCACGACGATTTGCAATACATGAAAAAGTTGAACATTCAATTCGATCACGGAAGCAAATGTATTCGACATTTTGTGGCGCGAATTTTGCAAAGGGTAATTTGATTTTAGATTTGCGCATATGCAGAGGGGAAGACGATGATAAGTTTGTGAGAAATAAAATGTGAATTGTTAGATTGGTTCGGATGGCGCGTGTATCATTGATTGTAATTTTTGCAATAGAATTCGAATTTGGAAAACTCGCAGTTGAGCTCTCGCGCAGCTCGATAAGCTGATAAACTGATGACGAAATGGTTATCGGGTGAGTTGGTGGAGCCGTTCGCACGATTCAAAAACTCTCTGGCTGTGTTATCCGATTGTAAGGTGGCGCATTTGTCTCGATGGCGGGGCGCCATTGAAAGCTTTTACGAGCCGGGCCCGAGTCGTGTTGCGTAATATTACTTTTTCATGTCAATAGCGTTTTTCATGATACGAAATCAAATAAAAAATAAAGCCGCCACTCGGGCGATTGCATGCAAGAATCGGGCGGCTAAATACGGTAGGCGCAGCTGCGAGCCCGTGTGGATGCCCTGGTTCGTGTCGCACGAAAAGCATTATGCGCGTTTGCTTGTAATAACGCTATTTAATTTCCCGCGGTATCTATCATCAATAAAAAGTAATAGCCAGTTTTTATTGAGGCACTAAATATATCCGACTGTCATTCCGATTTATCTGTCGTGCTTTTTTATAATAAATCTTACTAAGTGTTCGACTAGAGCTATTTATTAACACTCTATCTCAAAACACATCTTACAAGAGCGTTTTCGAGTTTAACGTTAGTTCTTTGGTTTATTGCTCTTGTGTCATGCTTCGAAACAGCGGACAAATTCAATTTTGTACATCGCAAAATGGGGCTATTCGTTTGATGGTTTTATCACGGGCCATTTTATTCCACTGCCAAGTGCTAATAAAAATTAGTACCTAAACTATTTAATAAAACCTTATTTCAAACTGACTTAACAACTTATAATTTTTTTATTCTCTCTTTTCTCAGTTTCGGCATAATTAAATTTCACTGTCTTGTATGAATTAATTCAATCTTTTTGTTTTCAAAAGCATTCATAACAACTAAGCGAATATGATATTTACTCTTTATTAAAAGACGATATTATTAAGTGTAGTTTGTAATGAAGTATTTTACAATTAATAAAAACTTGTTCGTTTATGTGAAAAAAAGGGAACTAAACTTTCTTTTCATGACACACAATTTGTCTGTTGCTTTGGGATGAAATGCTGCCGTCTAGGCAACAAAAAAAAAAAAAAAGAACACTCGACAAACTTTGTCATGATGAAAATTTTTATCTCGTTTAATTACGAATGCGGCGTTTTCCCCCTTATGCTTTTTTTGTAAAAGTGTATCGCACATATTTATGCTACGTTTATGTTACGTTCATACATTATTCATGCCAATTTATACGGATTGCCTTATGCCGGCATAATTTTCTCAAAACAATTTTTCCATTGAGCCTATATTTGACTCGATGGAAACTTTTGTCGGGGTACAAGTTGAGCGGCGGTAAGTGTGGATAATTAATTATATGAAGTGTTTCAGAGATGAACAAACTTGGATGTCTCTGTTCGTCAAAACTATGGAGCTAAGACAGAAGTAAATTTAATTAGCGATTCATATATACGACTCGGAATATTATTAGATCAACTGTGTCTGCGTGAAAATACACCAGCGCTGCGTGACGGGTTGCTATACATCAGGGAGTCCTCGTGTCTGATCAAACTGGATTTCACTACTGAATTTTCTTCATTTGTGGTTTTAAGTAGAAGATGAAACTCAAAATATTATCATTTTGTTTTAAAACAATAAATGTTTCTATATTTGTACTCCTTATTTTAGTGTTTATATACATTTTTCCGGTTTGATATTTTTCAAATATTATGTTACAGTTTTTCTTTGTTTATGATCAATAATCTGTGTAATATTTTTTTTTTCTGTAGCTTTAATCAAATTATTATTTTGATTACAATGATATGTGATTTGTCTCACGGCACGCTATAAGTAATTACCTTTTGTAATTAATTATTATTTGTGTCCATTAAATTAGAAAACACGCTGTATAGCCAACACGTTTCTATGTTCAATAATTACTTTTCAAGGGTTTGACAATGTATGTCACTGTAATCAAAATATTTACTTGTTTCATGATATTTATTAAAAGTAATTGGGTCGGAATAGATTCGGCTAATACGATTGTAGTTTAATCAATCCATTAATTCGGAGAAGGCAATCCGCAATAATTAGTTAAGTGATATTTTGAACATTTTTATAGACAGTTGAGGTAATTTGTTACTAATAAGTTCATAATTTTCGAAATTGAAATGGGAGTGTAGAATCGAAAAATATCTTTACAAACCCTAGATCCGTGAAAAACGTGAAACTATCTGATCGATGGATTTTACATTGCTGTGTGATGTGGGGCAAAAAAATTTGAATTTACCAGTTCTCACTATCCATGTGTCCATGCCACTCAGTAATGCCAATCACATCAATTATTCTGCATAATAAATAAAATTAGAATACCCTTATTTATTATGATTTTATTTACTCAATATCATTTTAATGTTTTGTAATTAATTTGTAGGCTAATTTGTGATTAATTGATGAGACTCTTGCAACTAATAATAAATTAAATAGATTCAGGCTAAAACAAGTTTTTTTTATCTGTTTTGAGAACTGGTAAATACAGTAACAATTGTGTTTTGAATTAAATTTTTATAATTTGAAATCCATCGATCTGGCAGTTTTATTTTTTTCTGTAATTAATTTATATAAAATCATTTATTATTTGGTGTACAAATAAATTTTTTAGTTGCGACTTTTCATTCACCCCTCGTGTGCCCGTTAGCTCAACTGTTCTTACGTGAAAAATGTTGGATTTCATCAGATCTCAAGTTTCAAAGAAAAAACAACTGACTTTTTTTCCAACTGGTTACGACAGAATTCAAGAGAATTTTATACCTCAGAAGGAAACAGATTATGATTGAAATTTTGAGATTATTGTTTGACATTTTTTTCATTGGAATTCAGCGAACTTAGATTTACGATTGATAAAAACGATTTTTTTACCTGGCGTAGCGAGCTGCGACATTGGTCACGTATGCCGAGGATGCATTGATGGCAGAATCTGGTATTGCTCCGGATTCCATTCCGAGAGGTGATTTACATGACCCTGCAACAAAATTGTTCATATTCATTTTTATCGTTGCACGTACGGAAAATTTGAATCGAAATATTTATTTCGTTACCGATAAATCAGACCGACGTTCGTCAGTTTTGTTCTCTAAATACAATAAATGATTTACATCAACAATTTTTTGCACTCAATTCGATGAAAAACAATTTTTCATCTAACTAAGCAGCTTTGTAGGCTGCAAAAAAATATCAGCTTCAAGTCAATTTCAATTAGCTCGAAAAAAAGACGTTTCTCGATAAATCCCCTTTTATCTTGGAGTTTTTCCATTTCGCTCAACCAAAACAAGTTAATGTTTATAAATATTTTTCATTTCGTAGTAGAAACCTCGTTTGATGCAGTTTGTTTGTTTGAGTGAAAACCCTGTAAGTACGTAAATAAAACAGCGTACTTTGTTTGATTGAACTGTGTGTAAAGTGGGTAAAGATAAAAAAGCGCGATAGCTCTTTTATTTGCTTAACTGTAACTGTTCGTCACGTTCGTTCTTATTGGTTCTACAAATTACGTACGGTTAGGTTCGTCGTCTGGTCATGTACGGGCGATTAAATTTCACGCATGTGTATCCGACCTGCAGTTTATGTTGCTTCGTGGTCGATACACGATGTACAGTCAACCGGTCCCATTCTGTTTAAGAATAACGACAGACACACCGAAACTAACGAGCATCAAAATACACCACCAGTGACAAATTTTTATCCTTCAAAAGAAAGGATGAACATTGTCTCGATTTAATTCATTAAAAAAAGTGCTCAATTAAAAAAAACAATAATCAAAACAGAATGTTTAATGAAATCTGCAAAAGACATATTATTTGAAATCTGTTTCGATTCGTTTGGAAAAGTAGTGTAACGAGAAATGCAAATGAATAATTTTACTGGTGCCTTTTGAATGCATTATAAAAATCTGAGATTTATAAAAGATGTACACTTTGGTAAAACTATATGGTTTAGCAGAATCCCACGTAACGTCAAAATGCATGTAAATAATTATGCGAGTTCATGAAGGTATTAAATTTACCTCGACGCAAGAGCAGCGATGCCGAAAAGAATTTTAAAACATTCAAAACAATTCAAATCTGGAAAGAATTTTTCATCTCAAAACTGACACTTCAATTAAGACCTCGGATAAAAATAATAATAATGTGACGCATTTTTTGTACTTTAATTAAGGTCCATACGTGGAAACGTATACAAAAGCACTGCTATTTCTTATGTCCCTTGTTGCGTTTGTTAGTTACATGATACCTTAATGCGTTCAAAGTATATCTCCGCTCTCACCTCATTTACCTATTCAAATAACATATACACACTCTACAACACTATATAATTTCATATTACAAAAGCGGTTGTTGCAAAAACCACGATATAGTAATCCAAAAATAAAATATTAATTGTAAATAAAATAAATAATACAAAAAAATAACTCTCAAGTGCCAAGGCAAATTAATACTTTGTGTTGAAGAAGAAAAGTAAAAATTAATTGCGATCAATTAGTTGGCATGGCAACAATAACAAGTTTCTAGTCTAGACACTAATGAGTCGAATAATTTATTATCGTCACAAACAAAACCGGACACACGTCAAGTGTAACAAATCTTATACAATTCAAGTGTAAATCCGAAGAGCAAATTTTACTGAGACAGCAAGACAGACCTGCGATAGTAATGAAACACAAACGGAAATGTTGTTGACAGATTGTCGCATTTAACGTGCTCAGCTATCGTTGGAGTTGTTTGTTGAAACTTGATTGATATTTCGGTTGACGAAGTGGTATTTCCTATTTTTATATGAAAACAGTTTCAATATTTTGTCACGCGACGCCTGTCGAAATTGCAACAATTTCGTGATCGCAAATAATTGAGTGGAACAAAAAACTCGAATAAGCAGACACGCAATGACTTCAATGCTGATGTACATCTCCTTCGTTTGTATATTTCCAATCGTCCCATATCAACATTTTTAAACTACATTATTACATTCAAATTTGATTACATTTTTCTAAATTATTTAAAGTACTAAAACTTTGAAACGAAAAAAAAAAAATAATAATAAAATAAAATAAAACCATAAATGTGTATTGAAATTTTGTGATATTCATGATGTAGATTTTGCAAGTGTTGGATGATAGATCCAACTTACCGGTACCTTTGAACGAATCGCAAACTTGATTGCAAATCTAATAGATAGTTTCGTAACCAGCCCCTAAAGAAAAGTGTTTCACTAAAAGAAGCAAAGCATGGTTACTCGTTGGTCCACATTACTTTATGTAACATCATTTACAACTCGACGTTCAAGCCGTGGAATTGGAACGTCGAACGGCCGTAAAGTGCTATTCTATGAATACGTTTAAAAGTTCAAACACCTGAACGATTTGCATGACGACACTCCCTCGTGTAAACGCTCTTTCTGCGCTTTTAAGGACAGTTGCTGAATTCAGATACACGACTCGGATAGCATAGTGGCCTGCTTCTTGGAAAACACGAGTAATCGTCGTCGCATTGCACACTGCCGGCTGCAATTTGCCGCGCTTCACAACTTGTCTGACAAAATGCACCATTTTATCAACTTCTAATAAATTATTTTCCGCGAATCGCGTCATTCTCCGAGCTCAGCCCTTCAATCACGTGTGTTGTTCCTCCGGACTTTTTGCGCGCATTTTCAAGGAGACTCTCAAGTGGAATGCTCAAAATCATTATTTTCTTATGAAATTTTCAAATTTTTGGTGCACAAGAGCTTTTCAAGTGTTTTAAAAAATGAATCAAAATCAAATGTTATTTTTGGAATTTTACAAAAAATACATTTCAGTTAGGCATTGCTTTTAAATGGTGTTATAAACTTCCGGAGTCAAATGAACCATAAAATCGAAACAAATAAAATTTTCGATAGATTTTTCAATTTTTTGGTGCAGAAAAGCTTTTTTATGTGTTTTGAAAAATGAATCAAAAACGAATGTTATTTTTCAAATTTCACAAAAACTACGTTTCAGTTAGAAATTGCTTTTAAAAATTGTTATAAAATTTTAAAGACAAATGAACCATTAACTTAAAACGCATGAAATTTTGAATAGATTTTTTATTTTCAGTTCAGTAACTCGCCTAAGTGAATGTATAATAGATTTCGTAGAATAATTATAGTACATCTACTTAAAAATAAAAATCGTGTTCGAATGTTGTTTGTTTTATTTTCTGTTGCCCCGTGCGACGATCAATTATAACTTCAAACCACTGATGGTGGGCTTTGAAAAATGTTTACAAACTGCAAGTAATCGTGAAGTGCAATTTAAAAAATGATAAATATTGCAATGGAGATTCAGCATGGATAAAAGATGCATAGCAGTTTACCATTTGATACCGAAAATGCATTGTGAACGAAGTATGATTAATGATCGTTGAATTAGCGATACGATGCAAGTGGATAGCTCAATGACTGGTCGGACAGTGTAGTGGCATGTGCAATCATTCCATGATATATCGAAATTACAAAAGACAGTTAACAACTAGCGCTCGCCGTCATGTTTTTGCATCGGAAGCCAAGTCAATCGGTGGGAAGTGATTAATGAACTGAGAAACTAATCTCGGTGAGAAATCCGTTGCAAACGAAGTTTACGTGATTCGCTGAACATTGCGGTCAACGATCCAAGTTTGTTATTAGACACGGCTCGTATTAACTTTTTGATAGAAATATATATTTCAGTTTTGCAGTTAATATCACGCACAATTATCTTAACTTGGATCATTGGTGACGTCCAATTCCGACGGTTTGATGACATTTCTATTCTTCATTTGATTCGTTTCAACGTTGATTGATGGCTTCGCGTGCACACACAAAAGTCATATGTTAATTTAGAACTTGAGCCGTTGTAAAGATTGGCTTTTAAATTTTCACATCCAACTAATACTTTCTAAATTTATGGTGTCAAGACATATATTTTTCTCCTAGCTTTTCATTCGGCCAATTTTTTTTTTTTAAATTCAATACCAATCAACACTTTAAAACAGTTTCGTTTGGTAGTACCGAAAACACTTAACTATTGTCTTTTTATCATTACTTTTTACTGTATGACATGGCTTGAACAGTGCCCATTAGAAGTTTCGACCGCGACGAGACAGAAGAGTGCAAACGGCCTGTGCTGGTTTTAAAGATACATGTATATACAGTATTGCTTTTCGTCAACTATTGGTTTTTTCAGAAACGAAAGATATTGACCGAACTTTTGCTGTTTAAGTGCAGTATGGGTATCAATGTAACATTAGAGTTATTATTATAATTTTTGTTATAAATATTTCATTCAATATGTAAAAATGAAAGTAATAAAATTTGTTATATTTCATATATTTCAAATATTCACCACCATCAATGTGAACTTTTGTGATAAATTTTAAAGCATTTTTTTGATTAAGTATTATTTTCTTTTAATTCAAATAATTGGATCATAAGAACATAAAATTCAATAATTTAATAACACAAAAATGAACACACTCAAACTTCACCTTCAAAATTTCGTGTTACAAGAGCGGCACTGTCTCCATATACATATTTGTTTTGGAATTTGTTGTCATTTGATGGCAAAAATTTAATAATATTTATGCAAAGGCTAGAATTTATCGACAAATTTGTACCTGAAGAATTGTTTTTCACAGCGCGCCATGAATAAAATATTTAATATATACACTTTGGGAGATTTATTTATTATTCACAGTTAATTCCTTCCGTATATACGTCACAAAAACGTGGCCCCAACTGTGATTGCGTGCACACCCAGGCGAATGATTCAAAATTTACATTTTATTTCATATCCATTTAGGAGAGAGGCTACAATCAGATCTGCGGCGCGATTTATAAATGAATTATTAAAGAAAATATGTACGCCATCCAAGATAATAAACGATACCCTTCGAAAGATTTGCGCGATTTCAACTTTCACACGCTACTTCTTTTTTTGTTATTATCAATATCAAATTGTCCGAATCATCAGATCGTCCACCTTCTCTGTGATTGCTGTTTGGATTCTATTTTCCATCTTTTCGTAGAAAAATCCGTTTTGGAATATATATACTTTCGTCCAGGGGATTTGTGGGGATTCGTTCCTGCGGAGTGGTCGAGACCGAGTTTACGTAGTTCAAATGTTTGCAAGTGGCGCACTTTGCACGAAACTTGACCCTCGATAGACAAAAATTCCGGGAATCGACTACAAACTCTGCGAGGATCTGATGCTGAAGCGATGGGAGCCCGTCAGGTGGCACGGATATAATCCCTTGAACCAGACCGAATTGCGGCCAGAGACATCGCTGCCCGGCCGAGAGTCGAGTTTTCTCAGCATCCCTGGCCTCGGTAAGAAAAACATACTAACAGTCCGATTACGGATCAACTACCTTTTATCGCATTCGTCATCTTACCACTTGCTCTCTGCGTGCTTTATTATTTCATTCGCTTTCAACTGTGCTTTCGCTTCATTTCGCTTTGACTTGTGCTTCATGTCTCGTTTCAAAACTCGAAATACTCCTCCGTGAGCTAGATTTTTTTTTCTCGCCGCAAGATTCACTAAATGTAAATGATGCGACGCTTGCGCGCAAACCGAGGCAAAAGGTGATACATTTGTTATTCATGATACGTTTTCCTGGGATTGAAAATTCCTTCTGACTTAAGTAATAACTGATCTTCAAAGCTGAACTTAAAACCGTATGAAATACGAATCTCATTCTGCTCTTCTGGGCGCGTTTCAAAGTTGTCATAAAATATCACGCTGCTACTGTAAAAACAAGTGTCACTTATTTTACCATGTGTAAGACACTTTTTGTTGATTTTATGTCGTTTTGTGTCAAGCCTCTTAAATTTAACGTTTAAGACATTTTAGTCAATTTCAAACACTTTGCTATACATATTTTTACTCATAATTTTCACAGCATATTCTCTGATGAAAATTTATTCTAAATAATTAATATCATGTTACGTATTTTAAATTTATATTCGAACATATTATGAATCGAAATTTCATGTAATCACTTTTCGTAATTGTTAGGTTTAAAATCGAATATAAATGTAAGGCATCATTTCGAATTTCGGACAACAAGTATACTTATATATTTCTATATTGTATCAAACTTCATTTAATTAGTAAGTTTTAATTGCTAACGTACATTAAATTAAAACGTGGGATAAAAAACGAAAGAAAAGTAATTAAAAAAATTAATGAATAATGATAAATTTCATCGTTAAAATATTTTCATAATTAAATTTTATTTTTCAAGTTTTTTTGCATTTACATCATGTCAGCCAGACTATTGACTATTGGACTTTCCACGATTATTTAATAAGGGCGTATGACTAACATTATTATAAGTCACTTTGTCCGACATAATTGTGACGTTGCCACGCAATTCGTACAAAATGTTGTTATCTTGATTCGAGCGGCCGGTTTCCGGGGTTATAAAAAAAAGTCAGGGGTTGGACGAAAAAAAAAAAAAACTTGCGATATGCCCGAATGTTAACGCGGTGCGCAACTTTAATTTTCGTGAAATGAGACACGGAAATGAGGCGGAACCCAGTTGTTGTTTTGAATGCAAAAATTGTCTGTCGTGTATCAGGCCAGTAATTTTTATTTGCACTGTGACTGCGAGCATCAGCTTGGGCTAGACCACAAGGCGTCGAATTTTTCGGCCCCTCTCTATTCCTTGCGACAAAAGTTCGCTCCCGATTCGAGGCTGTTGTATATATCAGTTTTGTGTATCCACTTTCATTTTGTCTTTATTTGCTCGTCAGTTTTTTCGGCACTTTTTTCGACCTGAAAATTGCAGTAGCTTAGAATTTTTATTTTTTTTTTTTCGGTTATCACAATGTTCTTTGATATCACCGACAACGACGAGCTTTGCGTGCACCTTCATGCAGAATGTGATGCGCCATGCGACCGAACGACCCGGCGACCCAGCATGAGAGAGCGTCGTGTATGTTTGTGTTATTGAATATCATCGCTGACTGCTGGCAATTCGATAGCAGAAATGCGGTGCTACGTCGTGCCTCCTCCAGAACAAATAAATCTCCGTTAAAAAATTTATTAGATACAAATCGGGAACATTTTCTATTCGTATGGCAGAAGTGCACCGGGGGAATGTAATAGCGATATCGATCGTGTATTCATCTCGAGACGTAAGACCTGTATTATATTATTGAAAAACGCAGAAAAGAAGGCCGCGTTTCGGAGTAATAATTTTTGTACGATCGCTGACGGTCAGTTTTCCAATACCAATTCGCATGAAAGTTTGATTGTGTGATCATTGGGGGATCGAAGCCACGGGAGAATCGGAAGGACGAAATTACCTGAATGAAAATTCAAAATCGATAAGCACGCACGATCTGAAACGTACATTCGTGTCAACGAATCCGAACTGCTCGCAGAGAGAGAGTAAATGAAGCAAACTGCGCTTTTCAGTCTGCCTGCCACGCCACTGCATACCTGTTATCAAAGCCTTCATGATGACATGCATGATTCATGCCACTGTAATTTCGCCAAGATGAATTGTTCAAAACACCGTATTTATTTCTCCGCGCGTGCTCTCTCGCCTGTTTTAATAGCAAAACGCGAGTCCGCGCAATGATAAATAATATCTTTTTCACAATTTAGTGGCGCAATACAGGCAATTCTGCGCACACGTGAGATTAATTAGGTTAAGGTTGATTCAAATCGCTATGTTTTTTGACCTGATGATTTATTACCAAACAAAGTTAAATCTTCATTCTTAAGAACTTATTTCTTAGTTCTTTTGTAAGTTCTTTTTAGTTTGCAACAAACAATATTTACCTTCAAGTGCGACTAAATGATTCGAAATTGTCGTGACATGACAGAAAACAACGACAAAAAAGTAATATCAAATTTCAGAATATGATTCGAATCAGGAGACATGTGTTGGACAGGGAGGGCATAACTAAAAACGTTTTTGAATTCAGCAAGGATGATTTTGCAGGTTATTCTTCGAGTGGGAAATGTTTTTGGATACGCTTTGGGCGGATTTTTCTTTGGGGACGTTGAAAAAAGTTAGATCAAAAATGAAACACTGAGAGTCGACAAACAATGGGGAACATCTGATAATTCTTGCACTCAAGACCGCAGCAATTCTACGCAAGAGTGCGATGCATGCGAAGACGGGCTTTTCGGATAGAAAAGGACAGACGAAAATGGATTACGGCTGCTCAACTTGAAATCGTCTCGAGCAGAGCAGAAGAGCTGACATTGTACGAAGAAACGCGTTCGTTGGATAGACGTACTACTCAAACGCAGAGAAGTCGGAAGGCAGTCTGCGAAGAATAGAAATGGCTGGATGAGCGAAAGGAGAGGGGGCACACGTGAGACCCGTATCTCATTCTTCGGCTACCGCCTATCAAAGAGGTCAATTGTTCTCACAACTCAGTGTGACTCATTACTATGAATTGGCTGGTTGAAGACAATGAGCCGCTAATACCGGTATCCGGTAAGTGCGCTTCTATCATCGCCTATTTTCGGCAAAATAAAATCGATGGGGTGGAGCAGTCTACGACGGTGCAATAGCTCAACCGAAATTTTCCCATGAATCCAAAAATATTAAGCAGTTTGAAACATTGTAAATAATTGCAATTAACGAATAGGACCAACTGAGAGATCTCGCTGTTTTTCAATTTTATGGTACTTTCTTTTTGCAAAAATTAATGAAAAATTTATTTCATAAATTAAAATTTTTTCGCAAGAAAATATAATTTTGCATTTCAATTTGTAAACATTTTTGGCACCTGCAAAATGTACAAAATTTAATTATAATTTAATATGACTATAGGCAGCTCGTACACATTTCTAATTATCGCAGTCCAAATGTTCGTGGATTTTTTTTTCGTTTAATAATATATATTACAGGGAAATATATAGAAATGTTCATTACGAGCCTAATGAAATAGTAGACCTTTCAGTCTTCTTTTTATGCCCATTATGAAAAGCATTAAAATGTTTCTATGCTAATGACTTACACATGACTTTTAAGCTTTTGTACAAGAGGAAATCCAAAAGCTTTCTAATATTCAAACGTAAAAGTCTACTGCAAAAGTAACTTTGCATACATAACGCACGTTCAAACGTACCTCTGCACTAATTTGAAAGTAAAGATTTTTACGCGATTTACACAAGAGCCGTTTGAAATTATTCTAACTGAAATGTTTTTTACTTCCAATCAAATTCTTTTACCCAAAAAATAATACATATTTTAAACAACCAAACATGTCTGTCGTAATTTTTCAAGTGGTAAAAATTTTTCGAATATAAATTCCGTTCGATGGAACCCTCCGCGTTGTCACAATATTGGACAAAAATGTGTAAAAACATTTTTTACTAACTGGCCAATCCGACAGCTTAAGTACTTAAAAATATATTAAAATAGAATTATCAACTTGTACGATGGACCAAAAGAAGAGAGACTGAAACATAGTTGTACATATTAAATTTAACAAGTTTATTTTTTAAATAAATTACACACTCATATGTACAAAAAGAGAAAAGGAATAATTGATTATTATAAATTTAATTGCTCCATGAATGAAAAATTCACATATTAAATATATTTTATATATTTGTTAACGTTTGAATCAGTATTCAAATTAAACGTAATGGGCAACCAAATTATATAAAGTGCACGCTACGTTGATAATTGTGATTAATTACCGTAAAAAAAAACAAAATAACAAAGTTCATGATGCATTGAGCAAAAATTGAGAAATCGGGTAAACGAAATCCGTAATTGGCATGAGGAACGCTCGATGCGCCGAGATGATTGATGCTCTCTGTACATTGTTCGCATCGTTAATTTAAATTTTTTTGATAACGAAGTTGCGAGGCAATATTATTACCGAAATATGCCATTCAAATAATATCTATTTTTTGCAGAGTCTAATTTGACCTAGTTTATAAAGTTTTGTTATGAAGCCGTTCATGACGCTTCCTCCTTGACGATAATTTATTCAGTGTTTACATTCTTGGGAAAATAAGTATAAACTCATAATATTTTGATCGTTCAAAAGGATCTGGTCATGAAATTAATAAACATTGGCTCGGTCAAAATTTTAAGGCATCAGGCTCGCAATGTTTTCATAATATGTAGTTTAAAAAATTCCAGTTGTAAATTCTCTAATGTAGATCGAAAAATAGATATTTTATTAGACGTCATGTAATGTGTCCATTATAAATGTTAAAAACTATGTCCTGCAAAAAATTGTGTGCGACGTCTAAGGATTCTCTCTGATACCAAAAATTGGCAAGACAGTTGTAATAGTTTGAAAAAATTTTTTTCCTAAACTAAATTTAAAATGTTCAAATCAATAATTTCCATCGTGAAATTATTCTGAAGATGCACTTGGAAATAAACATTCATATGGAAGGTACATAAATTTTCAATGATTTTATACTTAGTTTTCATCATAAAAAAAATCTCATGTCAATCTATAAGTTCACAAACACTCTAATCCGACAAAATGAAAATCGATGTCAGATATTCTCTTATATAGATTAAAAAAATGCTTATTAATTATTTAATAGAAACTAAAATAATATAACGAGAAATTATGAATTAGAAGTAAAAATAGTGTTTTTATTCCGGGGATAATTTTTTTTTTTTAGAACAATATTCTAATGAATTTATTTTTGTGAAAGCGTAGGGACAAAAACGTTTGCGGCCTAGGCGAATAAATCTTTTCTGACGAAACAATTGCGCGTTTCATGTGCGAAACAGAAATGAGCAAAAAAAGTTCATTTTACGTGTTGTCTTTGAAAAAGTAGTTACGTTTTATCATTTTGCACAAACGTCCAAAGAAAAATAATGTCAACTCTGCTATCGTTAGTTTACACAATTTTATAACAACATCATCTCGTGAGTTTTTGTTCGTTCCATTTTAATTATTTCAAAATATTAAAAACTACTTGTTCGTGATATATAAATTTTGAAATTATAACCTTGACGTAAACGTCGATACATCCGAACTAGAATGTACAAACATGCTGAAGCAGTGTAGGAGTAATAAGGGGATGCTGCGAGTATCTTTTGACGTTGACTAACGTTGCCAGAAACGAGTTTACCTTGCGGTGAGCTTGTGGTTGGAATGATCTTAGACGATGAAATTCATGATTACAGAAGCAAGTGTGACACTAACCATTGGATTCAGGGTTTGAATTTGAGTGCTCAATAGGACCGGGATGATAGCCCGGACAGTGCTTGTAACGTCTCGAGTTGATGTCAAGTGCGACGGCCACACTCATCTTTTTTGTGCACGAGTTTTTTCTCCCTTCCTTGGCTCTTTTATTCCTTGCACTTTTCATATATTTGTCATGTATTTATTTCGTAATGTCTTCTGAAAGTACCCCTTTTTTGCTCTTTCAACAAGTTGCGTATATTTACTTTGCACTTTTATTGACAGATTGTAAACTAACAGAACAAAGCGAGTGAAAAATGATGTAACTAAAAAGCAGCCACTAAAATGATTGCGTTGTTATATTGTTTAATAGCAGGTAGTTGCGAAGTTTTATAATTACAGCCGAGTTTCGGTTCTAGTTTAAGAAAAACTTTGACGTTCAAAAGTGTTTCGATTTTCAAGTTTTAGCTTTCCAATCGATGGAAAAGAATAAACAAGATTCCGTAATTGAGATAAAATATGAAATTACATTTTTCATTCGTATAAAACTTTTTTTTGCGCCAATAAAAATTTGTTTCAAACATCGATAGAATATTGCGACTACTTCAGCTCGAATACGACTGATGGGCAGATTTTGTGTCTTGTTCCTCAGAGGTTCGAATGTACCCTAATTCTAAAAGGCGGAATTTTAATGACTTGCATTAAAATTAAAAGTAGAGATATAAAATGACCTGCTATAAATCATAGTGAATTCGATTATTGATTTTGAATCTAAATTTTTAATTATGCTATTAAAATGTGATAAATGACGGTATTTATGTTCGATAAAAAAAATTTATGGGTCTTGGTAGTTACTGTACTAAGATATGAAAGTATTTTATTTGAAAGTATTTTATATGAAATTATTAAACGTGTACTTACCTAAATCGAGAGATTGAGTACTCGAGATATATCTTGATATTATAAGCATCGTACAGATGCCTGATAACATTGGCAGTTGATCAGTCTTCATGTTCTTGAATGAGCACTTAATTCAAGAAAACGTAAGGCCAATCGCTGAAATAAACAAAACAAAATTTCTGTCATTTTTTTTTATTCCAGTTTAAACGTGTCAATGCTTACTAAACTAATGAATCTAGTTGGTTCCATTTTTGAGGTTAGATCTATTTGAAAATTTTTTCAGTGCTTACAAAAAACAAAAGTGTAAGAGGTTAATTCTGGGTGAGTCGAGTCAACCATTTTGCATTACATCCGGGGTCGATAAGACAAGTCTTAATACAGTCACGTATGTAAGTGGTAACGTTAACGTATTTTCAATCGCCGGGATGCAGAGGAAATTTTGTTGACTGCAAAGTTAAAATAAGGACGGACTTTCTTTTCTTGGCACATTTTCGCAAGATGCAGTCAGACTGTGCGAACGTGTGTCGCCTAAAGAAATACAGTCGGCCGAGTCGCATTCAAGTCCCCACGCAATTAGTTTACCTTTGCGCTATCGCGATCTTGGATATTTGTGCTTCTTCTAACCGATGATTTTTTTTCTCCTCGCATCGGTCCGTGGAGAATTTTTTGTCTTGCTCGGAGTTTTGCAGCAGCTAGCGAAAATTGCTTATCATGATGACTTTTCGATGAAGCAGCTTTTTTTCATTTGTAATAACGTCAATCGAATTTATTGGCTCAGTTTTGAGCAGCGGATTTTCATCAGAATGGCACAATCATATATATGTATATATTTTGGTTTTCGAATTGCCACACAGCTGTATAATTAATTGATTATTTGTGCTCGCATATTCATTTATAAAATCTGTTCAATTAATTACATTCTACAGCGCCAGTAACGTCCCTTTGATCGGAATCGTTTTATTGTGTAAACTGCAGTTCGAGGAATTTGTTTATAATACAACTTAAGTAGATTGAAACTTGCTATTCATTTTCACCCAAACTAACCACAAGGCAGAAAATATCTATCGTGTAATCTTTGTAAGAAGACTTTCCTTACTCAAAACTTTGTGCTTATCTATTACTTGAGTACAACTTTTTCGTATACATAATTTTTGAAAAATAATAATAATAATAATGGATGAAATTAATAACAAGTTTTAAGCAAATTTTACAAGTTGAAAAAGTGTTTTTTAATCTGCTCGGTATAACTGCAACAATGGATTTTTTTGTTTTCCAGTATATTCCTGTATATTATTAATTGGACTTTGCAAATGCAATATTTTTAAATAGATGAAAAATTGAGTTTAGGAGTGGTTTGGCCAGGCAGACCGTTCAATGGCCCGAAATGACATTCTGCGATGTCAAAATTTGCTGAAACTGTTCGGTCAAACATTTCCACTTGCAAAAGGAGAGCCGATGAATAATTATAACTGATTTTACACAAGCTTACGCTGAGGATAATTCTAAATTATGCCATAAAGTTGTGCCCCTGCTGCGGGCTTCATCATTCATAATGCAACATTAATCTTGCCATGTATATTCCATTTATTGCTCGACATCGTATGTATTTTAGAACACGATTCTCCCAGTCCAAAATCCAGCGATTACTACCAGGTGAGAAAAATAGATATTAAAGTGACTTCTTTTTTCTCAACTCTTTCAAATTTTTATCAACTTGTCTTTTTTTCAGGTGTGAAAACGGACTTTCTGTTATCACCGAACAAAATCACTCGGGTGTTAAAGATAGATGTCGTTGTGGTAGAGAAAATGAGTGGGAAAATATTCGACTAAAGTAAGAAAATTCGTTCTCGCTGGAGAGGAGAGACGGTGATTTCTAGTTTTTGATACGCTACTTGAAAGGATCTCTTGACCAATCCAAAACGAAAGCCAGGCTAAAGCTACGAATCCGACTACGCCGTACACTCGGAGAATTTTGCGAATATTGCGAGAAATTGGTGAAATCATGCACGAAACGAAAAGTTGAGCTGCATAAACGAGGAGTTTGTCGCGATTTTGCGCTGACAACAACATTCTCGAGCAATCTTTCGAGCTTTATATTTTGTTTTTAAATAAGATTCCAAATCACGTAATGAAATCGGGATTCAATTTTGTTGAAGGTAAAAAAAAAGAAGAATTTTCAAGATTATGCAAGTGACGAATGAAATGATAATTTAAGAGATGATTATAAAAGTATATTTTATGTTGACTTGGAATAAATGATGGCAAATTGGCGTACTGGAGCATCTGTCCGTTTCAGATAAAAAAGAATAGTATATTTTACGTTGACGTGGAGACCAATAATTAATCTGCTTAATAAAAACAGTGGAGAAAACACAAAAAAATCTTATCTTTAATTCGTGATACAGGTCTGAAATATTGACAATTCAATATTATTCACTGGAAATATGTTTTTGTTACAGTAAATTGGATTCATAAATGGCTGTCACGTGGAACAAGACGATACTTCACAACGCGAAACGTATCGATCCCTGTGCATCATACATATACATTATTACAGTCGAACAGAGAGAAAAAAATCAGTTGGCAGAGATGAAAAATTGTTGCAGCTTAGAGTGTATCCAACATCTTACACAGGCCCGCCATTTTTGCTGATTTTATTTCTCTCCTCTCACGAGTGGCACGATTTAATTTTGGCTCAATGAACAGGTATGTATTTAATTATTTCGTTTTATATATTTTGTTAGTTTATCGAGTCCGAAAATAAATGAATAAATAAACAGTAAAAAAAATCGAAAAAAAAACAGATTTGAAAACTAATATATAATAAACAAGCAGCTGATCAAATTTCAAATAAATAATTTTTTCTTTTTTTAGATGGAAATGATACTGTGATAAAATTGAAAGCGCATTTCGAATGATGTCATCGCATTAGGGTGGAACTGCTGGCGTTTAAGTAAACATGGCGAAATCGCGACTGAACATTTTAGGATGATTTCGTGGAACAGCCAAAACGGATTTGAGCCGCGAGTCAGCTTATCCGCTTACCTATCGTTGCGCATTATCGCATACCCCACGATTCTTCACCACGAAGAAGGGGATGGCGGTGAAGAATTTCTGCGGCTGATGGTTTCGCTTCTTCCGTCGCGCCCACTTCTTTACTGGTGTTCTCGCGCGTTGCGGTATTTTCCGTTTCGGTAGGACGGCCTCGTCGCTTGCCTCCGGCGCGATAACATCCCGCTTGTTTGTACAAGGCGTTATTCACGGCGGCAAATATTTCGCAAAAAAGACTGCTGAGAAAGGCGAAGATACACCACGGATATCGCTCCAGCCGTCTTGTGGTGCGTCATGTATATCACGAAACTTTGCACGCCCTGGTGTTCGATTTTTCAATTTCACTGATAGCGCGATGACGAAACCGCGACTCTCAATTTTCACGTGGGATGAATAATTCTTTTTTTTCCCCTTTTCGGTACGTAGTGATATGTATTGATTTTCATTTTTATATTGCCGATCAAACAATTTGACCCGGATGGATAAAAATATTTCCATGTAACTATTTTATCATACAATTTCATCATTATACTACTGCCGCATTTGTAAATTGATTTAATATGCTACCCAAGTAAAAATTCAAGCAGTTTTTGCCCAGTTCAAAATTGTTACTGGTTAGATATGAGCCAGTTCGACTGGGCCAGAAATTTCTGGCCAGTTACTAGCTAGAAAATTGCGAGTAACTACTGGA